>CM060607.1:48771227-48947273 GCA_030578255.1 Tiaroga cobitis
CTCTACAGTGCTCCACTGTACTCTACCTCTACTGTACTCCACTGTACTCTACCTCTACTGTGCTCCACTGTACTCTACCTCTACTGTGCTCTACTGTACTCTATCTCTACTGTGCTCCACTGTACTCTACCTCTACTGTACTCCACTGTACTCCACCTCTACAGTGCTCCACTGTACTCTACCTCTACTGTACTCCACTGTACTCTACCTCTACTCTGCTCTACTGTACTCTATCTCTACTGTGCTCCACTGTACTCTACCTCTACTGTACTCCACTGTAGTCTACCTAAACTATACTCCACTCTACTCTACCTCCACTGTGCTCCACTGTACTCTACCTCAACTATACTCCACTGTACTCTATCTCTACTCTAATCCACTGTACTCTATCTCTACTCTACGCCACTCTACTCTATCTCTACTGTACTCCACTGTACTCTACCTCTACTCTACTCTACTGTACTCCACCTCTACTGTGCTCCACTGTACTCCACTGTACTCCAGCTCTACTGTGCTCCACTGTACTCTACCTCTACTGTACTCCACTGTACTCTACATCTACTGTGCTCCACTGTACTCTACCTCTACTGTACTCCACTGTACTCTAGCTCTACTGTACTCCACTGTACTCTACCTGTACTGTACTCCACTGTATTCTACCTCTACTGTGCTCTACTGTACTCTATCTCTATTGTACTCCACTGTACTCTACCTCTACTGTACTGTACTGTTCTCTAAGTCTACTGTACTCTACTGTACTCCACCTCTACTGTGCTCCACTGTACTCCACTGTACTCTACCTCTACTGTGCTCCACTGTACTCTACCTCTACTGTACTCCACTGTACTCTATCTCTACTGTGCTCCACTGTACTCTACCTCTAGTGTACTCCACTGTACTCTATCTCTACTGTTCTCCACTGTACTCTACCTCTACTGTGCACCACTGTACTCCACTGTACTCTATCTCTACTGTGATCCACTGTACTCTACCTCTGCTGTGCTCCACTGTACTCTATCTCTACTCTACTCCACTGTACTCTATCTCTATTTTACTCCACTGTACTCTACCTCTACTGTACTCTACTGTACTCCACCTCTACTGTGCTCCACTGTACTCCACTGTACTCTTCCTCTACTGTACTCCACTGTACTCTATCTCTACTGTGCTCCACTGTACTCTACCTCTACTGTGCTCTACTGTACTCTTCTCTACTGTGCTCCACTGTACTCTATTTCTACTGTACCTCACTGTACTCTACCTCTACTGTGCTCCACTGTACTCTACCTCTACTGTGCTCCACTGTACACTACCTCTACTGTACTCCACTGTACTCTACCTCTACTGTACTCCACTGTACTCTATCTCTACTGTTCTCCACTATACTCTACCTCTACTGTGCACCACTGTACTCCACTGTACTCTACCTCTACTGTGCTCTACTGTACTCTATCTCTACTATGCTCACCTGTACTCTACCTCTACTGTACTCCACTGTACTCCACCTCTACAGTGCTCCACTGTACTCTACCTCTACTGTACTCCACTGTACTCCACCTCTACTGTGCTCCACTGTACTCTACCTCTACTGTACTCCACTGTACTCCACCTCTACAGTGTTCTACTGTACTCTACCTCTACTGTACTCCACTGTACTCTACCTCTACTCTGCTCTACTGTACTCTATCTCTACTGTGCTCCACTGTACTCTACCTCTACTGTACTCCACTGTAGTCTACCTCAACTATACTCCACTGTACTCTACCTCTACTGTGCTCCACTTTACTCTACCGTAACTATACTCCACTGTACTCTATCTCTACTCTAATCTACTGTACTCCACCTCTACTGTGCTTCACTGTACTCCACTGTACTCTACCTCTACTGTGCTCTACTGTACTCTATCTCTACTGTGCTCCACTCTACTTTACCTCTACTGTACTCCACTGTACTCCACCTCTACAGTGCTCCACTGTACTCTACCTCTACTGTACTCCAATGTACTCTACCTCTACTCTGCTCTACTGTACTCTATCTCTACTGTGCTCTACTGTACTCTACCTCTATTATACTCCACTGTACTCTACCTCTACTGTGCTCCACTGTACTCTACCTCTACTGTGCTCCACTGTACACTACCTTTACTGTAGTCCACTGTACTCTACCTCTACTGTGCTCCACTCTACTCTACCTCTACTGTGCTCAGCTGTACTCTACCTCTACTGTACTCCACTGTACTCTAGCTCTTCTGTACTACACTGTACTCTTCCTCTACTGTGCTCCACTGTACTCTACCTCTACTGTGCTCTACTGTACTCTTCTCTACTGTGCTCCACTGTACTCTATTTCTACTGTACCCCACTGTACTCTACCTCTATTGTGCTCCACTGTACTCTACCTCTACTGTGCTCCACTGTACACTACCTCTACTGTACTCCACTGTACTCTATCTCTACTGTGATCCACTGTACTCTACCTCTGCTGTGCTCCACTGTACTCTATCTCTACTCTACTCCACTGTACTCTATCTCTATTTTACTCCACTGTACTCTACCTCTACTGTACTCTACTGTACTCCACCTCTACTGTGCTCCACTGTACTCCACTGTACTCTTCCTCTACTGTACTCCACTGTACTCTATCTCTACTGTGCTCCACTGTACTCTACCTCTAATGTGCTCTACTGTACTCTTCTCTACTGTGATCCACTGTACTCTATTTCTACTGTACCCCACTCTACTCTACCTCTACTGTGCTCCACTGTACTCTACCTCTACTGTGCTCCATTGTACACTACCTCTACTGTACTCCACTGTACTCTACCTCTACTGTACTCCACTGTACTCTATCTCTACTGTTCTCCACTGTACTCTACCTCTACTGTGCACCACTGTACTCAGTACCGCTGCTAGCCATTTTGGTGCCCTAAGCATAATTCCTTATTATTCCTCCTTTATTCCCCCAGTTTAACTTTTTAACGCGCAATCCAACGGATCACTGAGGCGGCGGCGCCATCGTTACTTTCTAGAGCAATTAAATACTCTTTTTCCACCTGTTTTGTTATATACATCCCTAAAAAGTGCCTAATAATATTTATATACTGAAATAATATCGGCATTATAATTATCATGACTACGCGATATGATGATTGATTTTTCATTAGGCTATTTTTGGTGCCCCCTCAGCATTGGTGCCCTACGCACAGCGCGTGAGGCGCGTGGTGGGAGCGGCGGCGCTGACTGTACTCCACTGTACTCTACCTCTACTGTGCTCTACTGTACTCTATCTCTACTATGCTCACCTGTACTCTACCTCTACTGTACTCCACTGTACTCCACCTCTACAGTGCTCCACTGTACTCTACCTCTACTGTACTCCACTGTACTCTACCTCTTCTCTGCTCTATTGTACCCTATCTCTACTGTGCTCCACTGTACTCTACCTCTACTGTACTCCACTGTACTCCACCTCTACAGTGTTCTACTGTACTCTACCTCTACTGTACTCCACTGTACTCTACCTCTACTCTGCTCTACTGTACTCTATCTCTACTGTGCTCCACTGTACTCTACCTCTACTGTACTCCACTGTACTCCACCTCTACAGTGCTCCACTGTACTCTACCTCTACTGTACTCCACTGTACTCTACCTCTACTGTGCTCCACTGTACTCTACCTCTACTGTGCTCTACTGTACTCTATCTCTACTGTGCTCCACTGTACTCTACCTCTACTGTACTCCACTGTACTCCACCTCTACAGTGCTCCACTGTACTCTACCTCTACTGTACTCCACTGTACTCTACCTCTACTCTGCTCTACTGTACTCTATCTCTACTGTGCTCCACTGTACTCTACCTCTACTGTACTCCACTGTAGTCTACCTAAACTATACTCCACTCTACTCTACCTCCACTGTGCTCCACTGTACTCTACCTCAACTATACTCCACTGTACTCTATCTCTACTCTAATCCACTGTACTCTATCTCTACTCTACTCCACTCTACTCTATCTCTACTGTACTCCACTGTACTCTACCTCTACTCTACTCTACTGTACTCCACCTCTACTGTGCTCCACTGTACTCCACTGTACTCCAGCTCTACTGTGCTCCACTGTACTCTACCTCTACTGTACTCCACTGTACTCTACATCTACTGTGCTCCACTGTACTCTACCTCTACTGTACTCCACTGTACTCTACCTCTACTGTGCTCCACTGTACTCTACATCTACTGTGCTCCACTCTACTCTACCTCTACTGTGCTCAGCTGTACTCTACCTCTACTGTACTCCACTGTACTCTATCTCTTCTGTACTACACTGTACTCTTCCTCTACTGTGCTCCACTGTACTCTACCTCTACTGTGCTCTACTGTACTCTATCTCTACTGTGCTCCACTGTACTCTACCTCTACTGTACTCCACTGTACTCCACCTCTACAGTGCTCCACTGTACTCTACCTCTACTGTACTCCACTGTACTCTACCTCTACTCTGCTCTACTGTACTCTATCTCTACTGTGCTCCACTGTACTCTACCTCTACTGTACTCCACTGTAGTCTACCTAAACTATACTCCACTCTACTCTACCTCCACTGTGCTCCACTGTACTCTACCTCTACTGTACTCCACTGTACTCAATCTCTACTGTTCTCCACTATACTCTACCTCTACTGTGCACCACTGTACTCCACTGTACTCTACCTCTACTGTGCTCTACTGTACTCTATCTCTACTATGCTCACCTGTACTCTACCTCTACTGTACTCCACTGTACTCCACCTCTACAGTGCTCCACTGTACTCTACCTCTACTGTACTCCACTGTACTCTACCTCTACTCTGCTCTATTGTACCCTATCTCTACTGTGCTCCACTGTACTCTACCTCTACTGTACTCCACTGTACTCCACCTCTACAGTGTTCTACTGTACTCTATCTCTACTGTACTCCACTGTACTCTACCTCTACTCTGCTCTACTGTACTCTATCTCTACTGTGCTCCACTGTACTCTACCTCTACTCTACTCCACTGTAGTCTACCTCAACTATACTCCACTGTACTCTACCTCTACTGTGCTCCACTGTACTCTACCGTAACTATACTCCACTGTACTCTATCTCTACTCTAATCTACTGTACTCCACCTCTACTGTGCTTCACTGTACTCCACTGTACTCTACCTCTACTGTGCTCTACTGTACTCTATCTCTACTGTGCTCCACTGTACTTTACCTCTACTGTACTCCACTGTACTCCACCTCTACAGTGCTCCACTGTACTCTACCTCTACTGTACTCCAATGTACTCTACCTCTACTCTGCTCTACTGTACTCTATCTCTACTGTGCTCTACTGTACTCTACCTCTATTATACTCCACTGTACTCTACCTCTACTGTGCTCCACTGTACTCTACCTCTACTGTGCTCCACTGTACACTACCTCTACTGTACTCCACTGTACTCTACCTCTACTGTGCTCCACTGTACTCTACCTCTACTGTACTCCACTGTACTCTATCTCTACTGTGCTCCACTGTACTCTACCTCTAGTGTACTCCACTGTACTCTATCTCTACTGTTCTCCACTGTACTCTACCTCTAGTGTGCACCACTGTACTCCACTGTACTCTATCTCTACTGTGATCCACTGTACTCTACCTCTGCTGTGCTCCACTGTACTCTATCTCTACTCTACTCCACTGTACTCTATCTCTATTTTACTCCACTGTACTCTACCTCTACTGTACTCTACTGTACTCCACCTCTACTGTGCTCCACTGTACTCCACTGTACTCTTCCTCTACTGTACTCCACTGTACTCTATCTCTACTGTGCTCCACTGTACTCTACTTCTACTGTGTTCTACTGTACTCTTCTCTACTGTGCTCCACTGTACTCTATTTCTACTGTACCTCACTGTACTCTACCTCTACTGTGCTCCACTGTACTCTACCTCTACTGTGCTCCACTGTACACTACCTCTACTGTACTCCACTGTACTCTACCTCTACTGTACTCCACTGTACTCTATCTCTACTGTTCTCCACTATACTCTACCTCTACTGTGCACCACTGTACTCCACTGTACTCTACCTCTACTGTGCTCTACTGTACTCTATCTCTACTATGCTCACCTGTACTCTACCTCTACTGTACTCCACTGTACTCCACCTCTACAGTGCTCCACTGTACTCTACCTCTACTGTACTCCACTGTACTCTACCTCTACTCTGCTCTATTGTACCCTATCTCTACTGTGCTCCACTGTACTCTACCTCTACTGTACTCCACTGTACTCCACCTCTACAGTGTTCTACTGTACTCTATCTCTACTGTACTCCACTGTACTCTACCTCTACTCTGCTCTACTGTACTCTATCTCTACTGTGCTCCACTGTACTCTACCTCTACTCTACTCCACTGTAGTCTACCTCAACTATACTCTACTGTACTCTACCTCTACTGTGCTCCACTGTACTCTACCGTAACTATACTCCACTGTACTCTATCTCTACTCTAATCTACTGTACTCCACCTCTACTGTGCTTCACTGTACTCCACTGTACTCTACCTCTACTGTGCTCTACTGTACTCTATCTCTACTGTGCTCCACTGTACTTTACCTCTACTGTACTCCACTGTACTCCACCTCTACAGTGCTCCACTGTACTCTACCTCTACTGTACTCCAATGTACTCTACCTCTACTCTGCTCTACTGTACTCTATCTCTACTGTGCTCTACTGTACTCTACCTCTATTATACTCCACTGTACTCTACCTCTACTGTGCTCCACTGTACTCTACCTCTACTGTGCTCCACTGTACACTACCTCTACTGTAGTCCACTGTACTCTACCTCTACTGTGCTCCACTCTACTCTACCTCTACTGTGCTCAGCTGTACTCTACCTCTACTGTACTCCACTGTACTCTAGCTCTTCTGCACTACACTGTACTCTTCCTCTACTGTGCTCCACTGTACTCTACCTCTACTGTGCTCTACTGTACTCTTCTCTACTGTGCTCCACTGTACTCTATTTCTACTGTACCCCACTGTACTCTACCTCTACTGTGCTCCACTGTACTCTACCTCTACTGTGCTCCACTGTACACTACCTCTACTGTACTCCACTGTACTCTATCTCTACTGTGATCCACTGTACTCTACCTCTGCTGTGCTCCACTGTACTCTATCTCTACTCTACTCCACTGTACTCTATCTCTATTTTACTCCACTGTACTCTACCTCTACTGTACTCTACTGTACTCCACCTCTACTGTGCTCCACTGTACTCCACTGTACTCTTCCTCTACTGTACTCCACTGTACTCTATCTCCACTGTGCTCCACTGTACTCTACCTCTAATGTGCTCTACTGTACTCTTCTCTACTGTGATCCACTGTACTCTATTTCTACTGTACCCCACTGTACTCTACCTCTACTGTGCTCCACTGTACTCTACCTCTACTGTGCTCCACTGTACACTACCTCTACTGTACTCCACTGTACTCTACCTCTACTGTACTCCACTGTACTCTATCTCTACTGTTCTCCACTGTACTCTACCTCTACTGTGCACCACTGTACTCCACTGTACTCTACCTCTACTGTGCTCTACTGTACTCTATCTCTACTATGCTCACCTGTACTCTACCTCTGCTGTACTCCACTGTACTCCACCTCTACAGTGCTCCACTGTACTCTACCTCTACTTTACTCCACTGTACTCTACCTCTTCTCTGCTCTATTGTACCCTATCTCTACTGTGCTCCACTGTACTCTACCTCTACTGTACTCCACTCTACTCCACCTCTACAGTGTTCTACTGTACTCTACCTCTACTGTACTCCACTGTACTCTACCTCTACTCTGCTCTACTGTACTCTATCTCTACTGTGCTCCACTGTACTCTACCTCTACTGTACTCCACTGTACTCCACATCTACAGTGCTCCACTGTACTCTACCTCTACTGTACTCCACTGTACTCTACCTCTACTGTGCTCCACTGTACTCTACCTCTACTGTGCTCTACTGTACTCTATCTCTACTGTGCTCCACTGTACTCTACCTCTACTGTACTCCACTGTACTCCACCTCTACTGTACTCCACTCTACTCCACCTCTACAGTGTTCTACTGTACTCTACCTCTACTGTACTCCACTGTACTCTACCTCTACTCTGCTCTACTGTACTCTATCTCTACTGTGCTCCACTGTACTCTACCTCTACTGTACTCCACTGTACTCCACCTCTACAGTGCTCCACTGTACTCTACCTCTACTGTACTCCACTGTACTCTACCTCTACTGTGCTCCACTGTACTCTACCTCTACTGTGCTCTACTGTACTCTATCTCTACTGTGCTCCACTGTACTCTACCTCTACTGTACTCCACTGTACTCCACCTCTACAGTGCTCCACTGTACTCTACCTCTACTGTACTCCACTGTACTCTACCTCTACTCTGCTCTACTGTACTCTATCTCTACTGTGCTCCACTGTACTCTACCTCTACTGTACTCCACTGTAGTCTACCTAAACTATACTCCACTCTACTCTACCTCCACTGTGCTCCACTGTACTCTACCTCAACTATACTCCACTGTACTCTATCTCTACTCTAATCCACTGTACTCTATCTCTACTCTACTCCACTCTACTCTATCTCTACTGTACTCCACTGTACTCTACCTCTACTCTACTCTACTGTACTCCACCTCTACTGTGCTCCACTGTACTCCACTGTACTCCAGCTCTACTGTGCTCCACTGTACTCTACCTCTACTGTACTCCACTGTACTCTACATCTACTGTGCTCCACTGTACTCTACCTCTACTGTACTCCACTGTACTCTAGCTATACTGTACTCCACTGTACTCTACCTGTACTGTACTCCACTGTATTCTACCTCTACTGTGCTCTACTGTACTCTATCTCTATTGTACTCCACTGTACTCTACCTCTACTGTACTGTACTGTTCTCTAAGTCTACTGTACTCTACTGTACTCCACCTCTACTGTGCTCCACTGTACTCCACTGTACTCTACCTCTACTGTGCTCCACTGTACTCTACCTCTACTGTACTCCACTGTACTCTATCTCTACTGTGCTCCACTGTACTCTACCTCTAGTGTACTCCACTGTACTCTATCTCTACTGTTCTCCACTGTACTCTACCTCTACTGTGCACCACTGTACTCCACTGTACTCTATCTCTACTGTGATCCACTGTACTCTACCTCTGCTGTGCTCCACTGTACTCTATCTCTACTCTACTCCACTGTACTCTATCTCTATTTTACTCCACTGTACTCTACCTCTACTGTACTCTACTGTACTCCACCTCTACTGTGCTCCACTGTACTCCACTGTACTCTTCCTCTACTGTACTCCACTGTACTCTATCTCTACTGTGCTCCACTGTACTCTACCTCTACTGTGCTCTACTGTACTCTTCTCTACTGTGCTCCACTGTACTCTATTTCTACTGTACCTCACTGTACTCTACCTCTACTGTGCTCCACTGTACTCTACCTCTACTGTGCTCCACTGTACACTACCTCTACTGTACTCCACTGTACTCTACCTCTACTGTACTCCACTGTACTCTATCTCTACTGTTCTCCACTATACTCTACCTCTACTGTGCACCACTGTACTCCACTGTACTCTACCTCTACTGTGCTCTACTGTACTCTATCTCTACTATGCTCACCTGTACTCTACCTCTACTGTACTCCACTGTACTCCACCTCTACAGTGCTCCACTGTACTCTACCTCTACTGTACTCCACTGTACTCCACCTCTACTGTGCTCCACTGTACTCTACCTCTACTGTACTCCACTGTACTCCACCTCTACAGTGTTCTACTGTACTCTACCTCTACTGTACTCCACTGTACTCTACCTCTACTCTGCTCTACTGTACTCTATCTCTACTGTGCTCCACTGTACTCTACCTCTACTGTACTCCACTGTAGTCTACCTCAACTATACTCCACTGTACTCTACCTCTACTGTGCTCCACTGTACTCTACCGTAACTATACTCCACTGTACTCTATCTCTACTCTAATCTACTGTACTCCACCTCTACTGTGCTTCACTGTACTCCACTGTACTCTACCTCTACTGTGCTCTACTGTACTCTATCTCTACTGTGCTCCACTCTACTTTACCTCTACTGTACTCCACTGTACTCCACCTCTACAGTGCTCCACTGTACTCTACCTCTACTGTACTCCAATGTACTCTACCTCTACTCTGCTCTACTGTACTCTATCTCTACTGTGCTCTACTGTACTCTACCTCTATTATACTCCACTGTACTCTACCTCTACTGTGCTCCACTGTACTCTACCTCTACTGTGCTCCACTGTACACTACCTTTACTGTAGTCCACTGTACTCTACCTCTACTGTGCTCCACTCTACTCTACCTCTACTGTGCTCAGCTGTACTCTACCTCTACTGTACTCCACTGTACTCTAGCTCTTCTGTACTACACTGTACTCTTCCTCTACTGTGCTCCACTGTACTCTACCTCTACTGTGCTCTACTGTACTCTTCTCTACTGTGCTCCACTGTACTCTATTTCTACTGTACCCCACTGTACTCTACCTCTATTGTGCTCCACTGTACTCTACCTCTACTGTGCTCCACTGTACACTACCTCTACTGTACTCCACTGTACTCTATCTCTACTGTGATCCACTGTACTCTACCTCTGCTGTGCTCCACTGTACTCTATCTCTACTCTACTCCACTGTACTCTATCTCTATTTTACTCCACTGTACTCTACCTCTACTGTACTCTACTGTACTCCACCTCTACTGTGCTCCACTGTACTCCACTGTACTCTTCCTCTACTGTACTCCACTGTACTCTATCTCTACTGTGCTCCACTGTACTCTACCTCTAATGTGCTCTACTGTACTCTTCTCTACTGTGATCCACTGTACTCTATTTCTACTGTACCCCACTCTACTCTACCTCTACTGTGCTCCACTGTACTCTACCTCTACTGTGCTCCATTGTACACTACCTCTACTGTACTCCACTGTACTCTACCTCTACTGTACTCCACTGTACTCTATCTCTACTGTTCTCCACTGTACTCTACCTCTACTGTGCACCACTGTACTCAGTACCGCTGCTAGCCATTTTGGTGCCCTAAGCATAATTCCTTATTATTCCTCCTTTATTCCCCCAGTTTAACTTTTTAACGCGCAATCCAACGGATCACTGAGGCGGCGGCGCCATCGTTACTTTCTAGAGCAATTAAATACTCTTTTTCCACCTGTTTTGTTATATACATCCCTAAAAAGTGCCTAATAATATTTATATACTGAAATAATATCGGCATTATAATTATCATGACTACGCGATATGATGATTGATTTTTCATTAGGCTATTTTTGGTGCCCCCTCAGCATTGGTGCCCTACGCACAGCGCGTGATGCGCGTGGTGGGAGCGGCGGCGCTGACTGTACTCCACTGTACTCTACCTCTACTGTGCTCTACTGTACTCTATCTCTACTATGCTCACCTGTACTCTACCTCTACTGTACTCCACTGTACTCCACCTCTACAGTGCTCCACTGTACTCTACCTCTACTGTACTCCACTGTACTCTACCTCTTCTCTGCTCTATTGTACCCTATCTCTACTGTGCTCCACTGTACTCTACCTCTACTGTACTCCACTGTACTCCACCTCTACAGTGTTCTACTGTACTCTACCTCTACTGTACTCCACTGTACTCTACCTCTACTCTGCTCTACTGTACTCTATCTCTACTGTGCTCCACTGTACTCTACCTCTACTGTACTCCACTGTACTCCACCTCTACAGTGCTCCACTGTACTCTACCTCTACTGTACTCCACTGTACTCTACCTCTACTGTGCTCCACTGTACTCTACCTCTACTGTGCTCTACTGTACTCTATCTCTACTGTGCTCCACTGTACTCTACCTCTACTGTACTCCACTGTACTCCACCTCTACAGTGCTCCACTGTACTCTACCTCTACTGTACTCCACTGTACTCTACCTCTACTCTGCTCTACTGTACTCTATCTCTACTGTGCTCCACTGTACTCTACCTCTACTGTACTCCACTGTAGTCTACCTAAACTATACTCCACTCTACTCTACCTCCACTGTGCTCCACTGTACTCTACCTCAACTATACTCCACTGTACTCTATCTCTACTCTAATCCACTGTACTCTATCTCTACTCTACTCCACTCTACTCTATCTCTACTGTACTCCACTGTACTCTACCTCTACTCTACTCTACTGTACTCCACCTCTACTGTGCTCCACTGTACTCCACTGTACTCCAGCTCTACTGTGCTCCACTGTACTCTACCTCTACTGTACTCCACTGTACTCTACATCTACTGTGCTCCACTGTACTCTACCTCTACTGTACTCCACTGTACTCTACCTCTACTGTGCTCCACTGTACTCTACATCTACTGTGCTCCACTCTACTCTACCTCTACTGTGCTCAGCTGTACTCTACCTCTACTGTACTCCACTGTACTCTATCTCTTCTGTACTACACTGTACTCTTCCTCTACTGTGCTCCACTGTACTCTACCTCTACTGTGCTCTACTGTACTCTATCTCTACTGTGCTCCACTGTACTCTACCTCTACTGTACTCCACTGTACTCCACCTCTACAGTGCTCCACTGTACTCTACCTCTACTGTACTCCACTGTACTCTACCTCTACTCTGCTCTACTGTACTCTATCTCTACTGTGCTCCACTGTACTCTACCTCTACTGTACTCCACTGTAGTCTACCTAAACTATACTCCACTCTACTCTACCTCCACTGTGCTCCACTGTACTCTACCTCTACTCTACTCTACTCTACTCTACTCCACCTCTACTGTGCTCCACTGTACTCCACTGTACTCCAGCTCTACTGTGCTCCACTGTACTCTACCTCTACTGTACTCCACTGTACTCTACATCTACTGTGCTACACTGTACTCTACCTCTACTGTACTCCACTGTACTCTACCTCTACTGTACTCCACTGTACTCTACCTCTACTGTACTCCACTGTATTCTACCTCTACTGTGCTCTACTGTACTCTATCTCTACTGTACTCCACTGTACTCTACCTCTACTGTACTGTACTGTTCTCTAAGTCTACTGTACTCTACTGTACTCCACCTCTACTGTGCTCCACTGTACTCCACTGTACTCTACCTCTACTGTGCTCCACTGTACTCTACCTCTACTGTACTCCACTGTACTCTATCTCTACTGTTCTCCACTGTACTCTACCTCTACTGTGCACCACTGTACTCCACTGTACTCTATCTCTACTGTGATCCACTGTACTCTACCTCTGCTGTGCTCCACTGTACTCTATCTCTACTCTACTCCACTGTACTCTATCTCTATTTTACTCCACTCTACTCTACCTCTACTGTACTCCACTGTACTCCACCTCTACTGTGCTCCACTGTACTCCACTGTACTCTTCCTCTACTGTACTCCACTGTACTCTATCTCTACTGTGCTCCACTGTACTCTACCTCTAATGTGCTCTACTGTACTCTTCTCTACTGTGATCCACTGTACTCTATTTCTACTGTACCCCACTGTACTCTACCTCTACTGTGCTCCACTGTACTCTACCTCTACTGTGCTCCACTGTACACTACCTCTACTGTACTCCACTGTACTCTACCTCTACTGTACTCCACTGTACTCTATCTCTACTGTTCTCCACTGTACTCTACCTCTACTGTGCACCACTGTACTCCACTGTACTCTACCTCTACTATGCTCACCTGTACTCTACCTCTACTGTACTCCACTGTACTCCACCTCTACAGTGCTCCACTGTACTCTACCTCTACTGTACTCCACTGTACTCCACCTCTACAGTGCTCCACTGTACTCTACCTCTACTGTACTCCACTGTACTCTACCTCTACTGTGCTCCACTGTACTCTACCTCTACTGTGCTCTACTGTACTCTATCTCTACTGTGCTCCACTGTACTCTACCTCTACTGTACTCCACTGTACTCCACCTCTACAGTGCTCCACTGTACTCTACCTCTACTGTACTCCACTGTACTCTACCTCTACTGTGCTCTACTGTACTCTATCTCTACTATGCTCACCTGTACTCTACCTCTACTGTACTCCACTGTACTCCACCTCTACAGTGCTCCACTGTACTCTACCTCTACTGTACTCCACTGTACTCCACCTCTACAGTGCTCCACTGTACTCTACCTCTACTGTACTCCACTGTACTCTACCTCTACTGTGCTCCACTGTACTCTACCTCTACTGTGCTCTACTGTACTCTATCTCTACTGTGCTCCACTGTACTCTACCTCTACTGTACTCCACTGTACTCTACCTCTACTCTGCTCTACTGTACTCTATCTCTACTGTGCTCCACTGTACTCTACCTCTACTGTACTCCACTGTAGTCTACCTAAACTATACTCCACTCTACTCTACCTCCACTGTGCTCCACTGTACTCTACCTCAACTATACTCCACTGTACTCTATCTCTACTCTAATCCACTGTACTCTATCTCTACTCTACTCCACTCTACTCTATCTCTACTGTACTCCACTGTACTCTACCTCTACTCTACTCTACTGTACTCCACGTCTACTGTGCTCCACTGTACTCCACTGTACTCCAGCTCTACTGTGCTCCACTGTACTCTACCTCTACTGTACTCCACTGTACTCTACATCTACTGTGCTCCACTGTACTCTACCTCTACTGTACTCCACTGTACTCTAGCTCTACTGTACTCCACTGTACTCTACCTGTACTGTACTCCAATGTATTCTACCTCTACTGTGCTCTACTGTACTCTATCTCTACTCTACTCCACTGTACTCTACCTCTACTGTACTGTACTGTTCTCTAAGTCTACTGTACTCTACTGTACTCCACCTCTACTGTGCTCCACTGTACTCCACTGTACTCTACCTCTACTGTGCTCCACTGTAATCTACCTCTACTGTACTCCACTGTACTCTATCTCTACTGTGCTCCACTGTACTCTACCTCTAGTGTACTCCACTGTACTCTATCTCTACTGTTCTCCACTGTACTCTACCTCTACTGTGCACCACTGTACTCCACTGTACTCTATCTCTACTGTGATCCACTGTACTCTACCTCTGCTGTGCTCCACTGTACTCTATCTCTACTCTACTCCACTGTACTCTATCTCTATTTTACTCCACTGAACTCTACCTCTACTGTACTCTACTGTACTCCACCTCTACTGTGCTCCACTGTACTCCACTGTACTCTTCCTCTACTGTACTCCACTGTACTCTATCTCTACTGTGCTCCACTGTACTCTACCTCTACTGTGCTCTACTGTACTCTTCTCTACTGTGCTCCACTGTACTCTATTTCTACTGTACCTCACTGTACTCTACCTCTACTGTGCTTCACTGTACTCTACCTCTACTGTGCTCCACTGTACACTACCTCTACTGTACTCCACTGTACTCTACCTCTACTGTACTCCACTGTACTCTATCTCTACTGTTCTCCACTATACTCTACCTCTACTGTGCACCACTGTACTCCACTGTACTCTACCTCTACTGTGCTCTACTGTACTCTATCTCTACTATGCTCACCTGTACTCTACCTCTACTGTACTCCACTGTACTCCACCTCTACAGTGCTCCACTGTACTCTACCTCTACTGTACTCCACTGTGCTCTACCTCTACTCTGCTCTATTGTACCCTATCTCTACTGTGCTCCACTGTACTCTACCTCTACTGTACTCCACTGTACTCCACCTTTACAGTGTTCTACTGTACTCTACCTCTACTGTACTCCACTGTACTCTACCTCTACTCTGCTCTACTGTACTCTATCTCTACTGTGCTCCACTGTACTCTACCTCTACTGTACTCCACTGTACTCTACCGTAACTATACTCCACTGTACTCTATCTCTACTCTAATCTACTGTACTCCACCTCTACTGTGCTTCACTGTACTCCACTGTACTCTAGCTCTACTGTGCTCCACTGTACTCTACCTCTACTGTGCTCTACTGTACTCTATCTCTACTGTGCTCCACTGTACTTTACCTCTACTCTACTCCACTGTACTCCACCTCTACAGTGCTCCACTGTACTCTACCTCTACTGTACTCCAATGTACTCTACCTCTACTCTGCTCTACTGTACTCTATCTCTACTCTGCTCTACTGTACTCTACCTCTATTATACTCCACTGTACTCTACCTCTACTGTGCTCCACTGTACTCTACCTCTACTGTGCTCCACTGTACACTACCTCTACTGTAGTCCACTGTACTCTACCTCTACTGTGCTCCACTCTACTCTACCTCTACTTTGCTCAGCTGTACTCTACCTCTACTGTACTCCACTGTACTCTAGCTCTTCTGTACTACACTGTACTCTTCCTCTACTGTGCTCCACTGTACTCTACCTCTACTGTGCTCTACTGTACTCTTCTCTACTGTGCTCCACTGTACTCTATTTCTACTGTACCCCACTGTACTCTACCTCTACTGTGCTCCACTGTACTCTACCTCTACTGTGCTCCACTGTACACTACCTCTACTGTACTCCACTGTACTCTATCTCTACTGTGATCCACTGTACTCTACCTCTACTGTACTCCACTGTACTCCACCTCTACAGTGCTCCACTGTACTCTACCTCTACTGTACTCCACTGTACTCCACCTCTACAGTGCTCCACTGTACTCTACCTCTACTGTACTCCACTGTACTCTACCTCTACTGTGCTCCACTGTACTCTACCTCTACTGTGCTCTACTGTACTCTATCTCTACTGTGCTCCACTGTACTCTACCTCTACTGTACTCCACTGTACTCCACCTCTACAGTGCTCCACTGTACTCTACCTCTACTGTACTCCACTGTACTCTACCTCTACTGTGCTCTACTGTACTCTATCTCTACTATGCTCACCTGTACTCTACCTCTACTGTACTCCACTGTACTCCACCTCTACAGTGCTCCACTGTACTCTACCTCTACTGTACTCCACTGTACTCCACCTCTACAGTGCTCCACTGTACTCTACCTCTACTGTACTCCACTGTACTCTACCTCTACTGTGCTCCACTGTACTCTACCTCTACTTTGCTCTACTGTACTCTATCTCTACTGTGCTCCACTGTACTCTACCTCTACTGTACTCCACTGTACTCTACCTCTACTCTGCTCTACTGTACTCTATCTCTACTGTGCTCCACTGTACTCTACCTCTACTGTACTCCACTGTAGTCTACCTAAACTATACTCCACTCTACTCTACCTCCACTGTGCTCCACTGTACTCTACCTCAACTATACTCCACTGTACTCTATCTCTACTCTAATCCACTGTACTCTATCTCTACTCTACTCCACTCTACTCTATCTCTACTGTACTCCACTGTACTCTACCTCTACTCTACTCTACTGTACTCCACGTCTACTGTGCTCCACTGTACTCCACTGTACTCCAGCTCTACTGTGCTCCACTGTACTCTACCTCTACTGTACTCCACTGTACTCTACATCTACTGTGCTCCACTGTACTCTACCTCTACTGTACTCCACTGTACTCTAGCTCTACTGTACTCCACTGTTCTCTACCTGTACTGTACTCCACTGTACTCTACCTCTACTGTACTGTACTGTTCTCTAAGTCTACTGTACTCTACTGTACTCCACCTCTACTGTGCTCCACTGTACTCCACTGTACTCTACCTCTACTGTGCTCCACTGTAATCTACCTCTACTGTACTCCACTGTACTCTATCTCTACTGTGCTCCACTGTACTCTACCTCTAGTGTACTCCACTGTACTCTATCTCTACTGTTCTCCACTGTACTCTACCTCTACTGTGCACCACTGTACTCCACTGTACTCTATCTCTACTGTGATCCACTGTACTCTACCTCTGCTGTGCTCCACTGTACTCTATCTCTACTCTACTCCACTGTACTCTATCTCTATTTTACTCCACTGAACTCTACCTCTACTGTACTCTACTGTACTCCACCTCTACTGTGCTCCACTGTACTCCACTGTACTCTTCCTCTACTGTACTCCACTGTACTCTATCTCTACTGTGCTCCACTGTACTCTACCTCTACTGTGCTCTACTGTACTCTTCTCTACTGTGCTCCACTGTACTCTATTTCTACTGTACCTCACTGTACTCTACCTCTACTGTGCTTCACTGTACTCTATCTCTACTGTGCTCCACTGTACACTACCTCTACTGTACTCCACTGTACTCTACCTCTACTGTACTCCACTGTACTCTATCTCTACTGTTCTCCACTATACTCTACCTCTACTGTGCACCACTGTACTCCACTGTACTCTACCTCTACTGTGCTCTACTGTACTCTATCTCTACTATGCTCACCTGTACTCTACCTCTACTGTACTCCACTGTACTCCACCTCTACAGTGCTCCACTGTACTCTACCTCTACTGTACTCCACTGTACTCTACCTCTACTCTGCTCTATTGTACCCTATCTCTACTGTGCTCCACTGTACTCTACCTCTACTGTACTCCACTGTACTCCACCTTTACAGTGTTCTACTGTACTCTACCTCTACTGTACTCCACTGTACTCTACCTCTACTCTGCTCTACTGTACTCTATCTCTACTGTGCTCCACTGTACTCTACCTCTACTGTACTCCACTGTAGTCTACCTCAACTATACTCCACTGTACTCTACCTCTACTCTGCTCCACTGTACTCTACCGTAACTATACTCCACTGTACTCTATCTCTACTCTAATCTACTGTACTCCACCTCTACTGTGCTTCACTGTACTCCACTGTACTCTAGCTCTACTGTGCTCCACTGTACTCTACCTCTACTGTGCTCTACTGTACTCTATCTCTACTGTGCTCCACTGTACTTTACCTCTACTCTACTCCACTGTACTCCACCTCTACAGTGCTCCACTGTACTCTACCTCTACTGTACTCCAATGTACTCTACCTCTACTCTGCTCTACTGTACTCTATCTCTACTGTGCTCTACTGTACTCTACCTCTATTATACTCCACTGTACTCTACCTCTACTGTGCTCCACTGTACTCTACCTCTACTGTGCTCCACTGTACACTACCTCTACTGTAGTCCACTGTACTCTACCTCTACTGTGCTCCACTCTACTCTACCTCTACTTTGCTCAGCTGTACTCTACCTCTACTGTACTCCACTGTACTCTAGCTCTTCTGTACTACACTGTACTCTTCCTCTACTGTGCTCCACTGTACTCTACCTCTACTGTGCTCTACTGTACTCTTCTCTACTGTGCTCCACTGTACTCTATTTCTACTGTACCCCACTGTACTCTACCTCTACTGTGCTCCACTGTACTCTACCTCTACTGTGCTCCACTGTACACTACCTCTACTGTACTCCACTGTACTCTATCTCTACTGTGATCCACTGTACTCTACCTCTGCTGTGCTCCACTGTACTCTATCTCTACTCTACTCCACTGTACTCTATCTCTATTTTACTCCACTGTACTCTACCTCTACTGTACTCTACTGTACTCCACCTCTACTGTGCTCCACTGTACTCCACTGTACTCTTCCTCTACTGTACTCCACTGTACTCTATCTCTACTGTGCTCCACTGTACTCTACCTCTAATGTGCTCTACTGTACTCTTCTCTACTGTGATCCACTGTACTCTATTTCTACTGTACCCCACTCTACTCTACCTCTACTGTGCTCCACTGTACTCTACCTCTACTGTGCTCCATTGTACACTACCTCTACTGTACTCCACTGTACTCTACCTCTACTGTACTCCACTGTACTCTATCTCTACTGTTCTCCACTGTACTCTACCTCTACTGTGCACCACTGTACTCAGTACCGCTGCTAGCCATTTTGGTGCCCTAAGCATAATTCCTTATTATTCCTCCTTTATTCCCCCAGTTTAACTTTTTAACGCGCAATCCAACGGATCACTGAGGCGGCGGCGCCATCGTTACTTTCTAGAGCAATTAAATACTCTTGTTCCACCTGTTTTGTTATATACATCCCTAAAAAGTGCCTAATAATATTTATATACTGAAATAATATCGGCATTATAATTATCATGACTACGCGATATGATGATTGATTTTTCATTAGGCTATTTTTGGTGCCCCCTCAGCATTGGTGCCCTACGCACAGCGCGTGATGCGCGTGGTGGGAGCGGCGGCGCTGACTGTACTACACTGTACTCTACCTCTACTGTGCTCTACTGTACTCTATCTCTACTATGCTCACCTGTACTCTACCTCTACTGTACTCCACTGTACTCCACCTCTACAGTGCTCCACTGTACTCTACCTCTACTGTACTCCACTGTACTCTACCTCTTCTCTGCTCTATTGTACCCTATCTCTACTGTGCTCCACTGTACTCTACCTCTACTGTACTCCACTGTACTCCACCTCTACAGTGTTCTACTGTACTCTACCTCTACTGTACTCCACTGTACTCTACCTCTACTCTGCTCTACTGTACTCTATCTCTACAGTGCTCCACTGTACTCTACCTCTACTGTACTCCACTGTACTTCACCTCTACAGTGATCCACTGTACTCTACCTCTACTGTACTCCACTGTACTCTACCTCTACTGTGCTCCACTGTACTCTACCTCTACTGTGCTCTACTGTACTCTATCTCTACAGTGCTCCACTGTACTCTACCTCTACTGTACTCCACTGTACTCCACCTCTACAGTGCTCCACTGTACTCTACCTCTACTGTACTCCACTGTACTCTACCTCTACTCTGCTCTACTGTACTCTATCTCTACTGTGCTCCACTGTACTCTACCTCTACTGTACTCCACTGTAGTCTACCTAAACTATACTCCACTCTACTCTACCTCCACTGTGCTCCACTGTACTCTACCTCAACTATACTCCACTGTACTCTATCTCTACTCTAATCCACTGTACTCTATCTCTACTCTACTCCACTCTACTCTATCTCTACTGTACTCCACTGTACTCTACCTCTACTCTACTCTACTGTACTCCACCTCTACTGTGCTCCACTGTACTCCACTGTACTCCAGCTCTACTGTGCTCCACTGTACTCTACCTCTACTGTACTCCACTGTACTCTACATCTACTGTGCTCCACTGTACTCTACATCTACTGTACTCCACTGTACTCTACCTCTACTGTGCTCCACTGTACTCTACATCTACTGTGCTCCACTCTACTCTACCTCTACTGTGCTCAGCTGTACTCTACCTCTACTGTACTCCACTGTACTCTATCTCTTCTGTATTACACTGTACTCTTCCTCTACTGTGCTCCACTGTACTCTACCTCTACTGTGCTCTACTGTACTCTATCTCTACTGTGCTCTACTGTACTCTACCTCTACTATACTCCACTGTACTCTACCTCTACTGTACTCCACTGTACTCTACCTCTACTGTGCTCCACTGTACACTACCTCTACTGTACTTCACTGTACTCTACCTCTACTGTGCTCCACTCTACTCTACCTCTACTGTGCTCCACTGTACTCTACCTCTACTGTGCTCTACTGTACTCTATCTCTACTGTGCTCCACTGTACTCTACCTCTACTGTACTCTACTCTACTCCACCTCTATTGTGCTCCACTCTACTCTACCTCTACTGTACTCCACTGTACTCTACCTCTACTGTACTCCACTGTACTCTACCTCTACTGTGCTCCACTGTACACTACCTCTACTGTATTTCACTGTACTCTACCTCTACTGTGCTCCACTCTACTCTACCTCTACTGTGCTCCACTGTACTCTACCTCTACTGTGCTCTACTGTACTCTATCTCTACTGTGCTCCACTGTACTCTACCTCTACTGTACTCTACTCTACTCCACCTCTAATGTGCTCCACTCTACTCTACCTCTACTGTGCTCCACTGTACTCTACCTCTACTGTACTCTACTGTAGTCTACCTCAACTATACTCCACTGTACTCTACCTCTACTGTGCTCCACTGTACTCTACCTCTACTGTGCTCTATTGTACTCTATCTCTACTGTGCTCCACTGTATTCTACCTCTACTGTGCTCCACTGTACTCTACCTCAACTATACTCCACTGTACTCTATCTCTACTCTAATCCACTGTACTCTATCTCTACTCTACTCCACTCTACTCTATCTCTACTGTACTCCACTGTATTCTACCTCTACTCTACTCTACTGTACTCCACCTCTACTGTGCTCCACTGTACTCCACTGTACTCCAGCTCTACTGTGCTCCACTGTACTCTACATCTACTGTGCTCCACTGTACTCTACCTCTACTGTACTCCACTGCACTCTACCTCTACTGTACTCCACTGTACTCTACCTCTACTGTACTCCACTGTATTCTACCTCTACTCTAATCCACTGTACTCTATCTCTACTCTACTCCACTCTACTCTATCTCTACTGTACTCCACTGTACTCTACCTCTACTCTACTCTACTGTACTCCACCTCTACTGTGCTCCACTGTACTCCACTGTACTCCAGCTCTACTGTGCTCCACTGTACTCTACATCTACTGTGCTCCATTGTACTCTACCTCTACTGTACTCCACTCTACTCCACCTCTACAGTGTTCTATTGTAGTCTACCTCTACTGTACTCCACTGTACTCTACCTCTACTCTGCTCTACTGTACTCTATCTCTACTGTGCTCCACTGTACTCTACCTCTACTGTACTCCACTGTAGTCTACCTCAACTATACTCCACTGTACTCTACCTCTACTGTGCTCCACTGTACTCTACCGCAACTATACTCCACTGTACTCTATCTCTACTCTAATCCACTGTACTCTATCTCAACTCTACTCCACTGTACTCTATCTCTACTGTACTCCACTGTACTCTACCTCTACTCTACTCTACTGTACTCCACCTCTACTGTGCTCCACTGTACTCCACTGTACTCTAGCTCTACTGTGCTCCACTGTACTCTACATCTACTGTGCTCCACTGTACTCTACATCTACTGTGCTCCACTGTACTCTACCTCTACTGTACTCCACTGTACTCTACCTCTACTGTACTCCACTGTACTCTACCTCTACTATACTCCACTGTACTCTACCTCTACTGTGCTCTACTGTACTCTATCTCTACTGTACTCCACTGTACTCTACCTCTACTGTACTGTACTGTTCTCTAAGTCTACTGTACTCTACTGTACTCCACCTCTACTGTGCTCCACTGTACTCCACTGTACTCTACCTCTACTGTGCTCCACTGTACTCTACCTCTACTGTACTCCACTGTACTCTATCTCTACTGTGCCCCACTGTACTCTACCTCTACTGTACTCTACTGTACTCTATCTCTACTGTGCTCCATTTTACTCTACCTCTACTGTACTCCACTGTACTCCACCTCTACAGTGCTCCACTGTACTCTACCTCTACTGTACTCCAATGTACTCTACCTCTACTCTGCTCTACTGTGTTCTATCTCTACTGTGCTCTACTGTACTCTACCTCTATTATACTCCACTGTGCTCTACCTCTACTGTGGTCCACTGTACTCTACCTCTACTGTGCTCCACTGTACACTACCTCTACTGTAGTCCAATGTACTCTACCTCTACTGTGCTCCACTCTACTCTACCTCTACTGTGCTCAGCTGTACTCTACCTCTACTGTACTCCACTGCACTCTATCTCTTCTGTACTACACTGTACTCTTCCTCTACTGTGCTCCACTGTACTCTACCTCTACTGTGCTCTACTGTACTCTATCTCTACTGTGCTCTACTGTACTCTACCTCTACTATACTCCACTGTACTCTACCTCTACTGTGCTCCACTGTACTCTACCTCTACTGTGCTCCAATGTACACTACCTCTACTGTACTCCACTGTACTCTACCTCTACTGTGCACCACTCTACTCTACCTCTACTGTGCTCCACTGTACTCTACCTCTACTGTGCTCTACTGTACTCTATCTCTACTGTGCTCCACTGTACTCTACCTCTACTGTACTCTACTCTACTCCACCTCTAATGTGCTCCACTCTACTCTACCTCTACTGTACTCCACTGTACTCTACCTCTACTCTGCTCTACTGTAGTCTATCTCTACTGTGCTCCACTGTACTCTACCTCTACTGTACTCTACTGTAGTCTACCTCAACTATACTCCACTGTACTCTACCTCTACTGTGCTCCACTGTACTCTACCTCTACTGTGCTCTACTGTACTCTATCTCTACTGTGCTCCACTGTGCTCTACCTCTACTGTACTCCACTGTAGTCTACCTAAACTATACTCCACTCTACTCTACCTCCACTGTGCTCCACTGTACTCTACCTCAACTATACTCCACTGTACTCTATCTCTACTCTAATCCACTGTACTCTATCTCTACTCTACTCCACTGTGCTCTATCTCTAATGTACTCCACTGTACTCTACCTCTACTCTACTCTACTGTACTCCACCTCTATTGTGTTCCACTGTACTCCACTGTACTCCAGCTCTACTGTGCTCCACTGTACTCTACATCTACTGTGCTCCACTGTACTCTACCTCTACTGTACTCCACTGTACTCTACCTCTACTGTACTCCACTGTACTCTACCTCTACTATACTCCACTGTACTCTACCTCTACTGTGCTCTACTGTACTCTATCTCTACTGTACTCCACTGTACTCTACCTCTACTGTACTGTACTGTTCTCTAAGTCTACTGTACTCTACTGTACTCCACCTCTACTGTGCTCCACTGTACTCCACTGTACTCTACCTCTACTGTGCTCCACTGTACTCTACCTCTACTGTACTCCACTGTACTCTATCTCTACTGTGCTCCACTGTACTCTACCTCTACTGTACTCCACTGTACTCTATCTCTACTGTTCTCCACTGTACTCTACCTCTACTGTGCACCACTGTACTCCACTGTACTCTATCTCTACTGTGATCCACTGTACTCTACCTCTGCTGTGCTCCACTGTACTCTATCTCTACTCTACTCCACTGTACTCTCTCTATTTTACTCCACTGTACTCTACCTCTACTGTACTCTACTGTACTCCACCTCTACTGTGCTCCACTGTACTCCACTGTACTCTTCCTCTACTGTACTCCACTGTACTCTATCTCTACTGTGCTCCACTGTACTCTACCTCTACTGTGCTCTACTGTACTCTTCTCTACTGTGCTCCACTGTACTCTATTTCTACTGTGCCCCACTGTACTCTTCCTCTACTGTACTCCACTGTACTCTATCTCTACTGTACTCCACTGTACTCTACCTCTACTCTACTCTACTGTACTCCACCTCTACTGTGCTCCACTGTACTCCACTGTACTCTAGCTCTACTGTGCTCCACTGTACTCTACATCTACTGTGCTCCACTGTACTCTACATCTACTGTGCTCCACTGTACTCTACCTCTACTGTACTCCACTGTACTCTACCTCTACTGTACTCCACTGTACTCTACCTCTACTATACTCCACTGTACTCTACCTCTACTGTGCTCTACTGTACTCTATCTCTACTGTACTCCACTGTACTCTACCTCTACTGTACTGTACTGTTCTCTAAGTCTACTGTACTCTACTGTACTCCACCTCTACTGTGCTCCACTGTACTCCACTGTACTCTAGCTCTACTGTGCTCCACTGTACTCTACCTCTACTGTACTCCACTGTACTCTATCTCTACTGTGCCCCACTGTACTCTACCTCTACTGTACTCTACTGTACTCTATCTCTACTGTGCTCCATTTTACTCTACCTCTACTGTACTCCACTGTACTCCACCTCTACAGTGCTCCACTGTACTCTACCTCTACTGTACTCCAATGTACTCTACCTCTACTCTGCTCTACTGTGTTCTATCTCTACTGTGCTCTACTGTACTCTACCTCTATTATACTCCACTGTACTCTACCTCTACTGTGCTCCACTGTACTCTACCTCTACTGTGCTCCACTGTACACTACCTCTACTGTAGTCCAATGTACTCTACCTCTACTGTGCTCCACTCTACTCTACCTCTACTGTGCTCAGCTGTACTCTACCTCTACTGTACTCCACTGCACTCTATCTCTTCTGTACTACACTGTACTCTTCCTCTACTGTGCTCCACTGTACTCTACCTCTACTGTGCTCTACTGTACTCTATCTCTACTGTGTTCTACTGTACTCTACCTCTACTATACTCCACTGTACTCTACCTCTACTGTGCTCCACTGTACTCTACCTCTACTGTGCTCCAATGTACACTACCTCTACTGTACTCCACTGTACTCTACCTCTACTGTGCTCCACTCTACTCTACCTCTACTGTGCTCCACTGTACTCTACCTCTACTGTGCTCTACTGTACTCTATCTCTACTGTGCTCCACTGTACTCTACCTCTACTGTACTCTACTCTACTCCACCTCTAATGTGCTCCACTCTACTCTACCTCTACTGTACTCCACTGTACTCTACCTCTACTCTGCTCTACTGTACTCTATCTCTACTGTGCTCCACTGTACTCTACCTCTACTGTACTCTACTGTAGTCTACCTCAACTATACTCCACTGTACTCTACCTCTACTGTGCTCCACTGTACTCTACCTCTACTGTGCTCTACTGTACTCTATCTCTACTGTGCTCCACTGTACTCTACCTCTACTGTACTCCACTGTAGTCTACCTAAACTATACTCCACTCTACTCTACCTCCATTGTGCTCCACTGTACTCTACCTCAACTATACTCCACTGTACTCTATCTCTACTCTAATTCACTGTACTCTATCTCTACTCTACTCCACTGTGCTCTATCTCTACTGTACTCCACTGTACTCTACCTCTACTCTACTCTACTGTACTCCACCTCTATTGTGTTCCACTGTACTCCACTGTACTCCAGCTCTACTGTGCTCCACTGTACTCTACATCTACTGTGCTCCACTGTACTCTACCTCTACTGTACTCCACTGTACTCTACCTCTACTGTACTCCACTGTACTCTACCTCTACTATACTCCACTGTACTCTACCTCTACTGTGCTCTACTGTACTCTATCTCTACTGTACTCCACTGTACTCTACCTCTACTGTACTGTACTGTTCTCTAAGTCTACTGTACTCTACTGTACTCCACCTCTACTGTGCTCCACTGTACTCCACTGTACTCTACCTCTACTGTGCTCCACTGTACTCTACCTCTACTGTACTCCACTGTACTCTATCTCTACTGTGCTCCACTGTACTCTACCTCTACTGTACTCCACTGTACTCTATCTCTACTGTTCTCCACTGTACTCTACCTCTACTGTGCACCACTGTACTCCACTGTACTCTATCTCTACTGTGATCCACTGTACTCTACCTCTGCTGTGCTCCACTGTACTCTATCTCTACTCTACTCCACTGTACTCTCTCTATTTTACTCCACTGTACTCTACCTCTACTGTACTCTACTGTACTCCACCTCTACTGTGCTCCACTGTACTCCATTGTACTCTTCCTCTAATGTACTCCACTGTACTCTATCTCTACTGTGCTCCACTGTACTCTACCTCTACTGTGCTCTACTGTACTATTCTCTACTGTGCTCCACTGTACTCTATTTCTACTGTGCCCCACTGTACTCTTCCTCTACTGTACTCCACTGTACTCTATCTCTACTGTACTCCACTGTACTCTACCTCTACTCTACTCTACTGTACTCCACCTCTACTGTGCTCCACTGTACTCCACTGTACTCTAGCTCTACTGTGCTCCACTGTACTCTACATCTACTGTGCTCCACTGTACTCTACATCTACTGTGCTCCACTGTACTCTACCTCTACTGTACTCCACTGTACTCTACCTCTACTGTACTCCACTGTACTCTACCTCTACTATACTCCACTGTACTCTACCTCTACTGTGCTCTACTGTACTCTATCTCTACTGTACTCCACTGTACTCTACCTCTACTGTACTGTACTGTTCTCTAAGTCTACTGTACTCTACTGTACTCCACCTCTACTGTGCTCCACTGTACTCCACTGTACTCTACCTCTACTGTGCTCCACTGTACTCTACCTCTACTGTACTCCACTGTACTCTATCTCTACTGTGCCCCACTGTACTCTACGTCTACTGTACTCTACTGTACTCTATCTCTACTGTGCTCCATTTTACTCTACCTCTACTGTACTCCACTGTACTCCACCTCTACAGTGCTCCACTGTACTCTACCTCTACTGTGCTCCACTCTACTCTACCTCTACTGTGCTCAGCTGTACTCTTCCTCTACTGTGCTCCACTGTACTCTACCTCTACTGTGCTCTACTGTACTCTATCTCTACTGTGCTCTACTGTACTCTACCTCTACTATACTCCACTGTACTCTACCTCTACTGTGCTCCACTGTACTCTACATCTACTGTGCTCCAATGTACACTACCTCTACTGTACTCCACTGTACTCTACCTCTACTGTGCTCCACTCTACTCTACCTCTACTGTGCTCCACTGTACTCTACCTCTACTGTGCTCTACTGTACTCTATCTCTACTGTGCTCCACTGTACTCTACCTCTACTGTACTCTACTCTACTCCACCTCTAATGTGCTCCACTCTACTCTACCTCTACTGTACTCCACTGTACTCTACCTCTACTCTGCTCTACTGTACTCTATCTCTACTGTGCTCCACTGTACTCTACCTCTACTGTACTCTACTGTAGTCTACCTCAACTATACTCCACTGTACTCTACCTCTACTGTGCTCCACTGTACTCTACCTCTACTGTGCTCTACTGTACTCTATCTCTACTGTGCTCCACTGTACTCTACCTCTACTGTACTCCACTGTAGTCTACCTAAACTATACTCCACTCTACTCTACCTCCACTGTGCTCCACTGTACTCTACCTCAACTATACTCCACTGTACTCTATCTCTACTCTAATCCACTGTACTCTATCTCTACTCTACTCCACTGTGCTCTATCTCTACTGTACTCCACTGTACTCTACCTCTACTCTACTCTACTGTACTCCACCTCTATTGTGTTCCACTGTACTCCACTGTACTCCAGCTCTACTGTGCTCCACTGTACTCTACATCTACTGTGCTCCACTGTATTCTACCTCTACTGTACTCCACTGTACTCTACCTCTACTGTACTCCACTGTACTCTACCTCTACTATACTCCACTGTACTCTACCTCTACTGTGCTCTACTGTACTCTATCTCTACTGTACTCTACTGTACTCTACCTCTACTGTACTGTACTGTTCTCTAAGTCTACTGTACTCTACTGTACTCCACCTCTACTGTGCTCCACTGTACTCCACTGTACTCTACCTCTACTGTGCTCCACTGTACTCTACCTCTACTGTACTCCACTGTACTCTATCTCTACTGTGCTCAACTGTACTCTACCTCTACTGTACTCCACTGTACTCTATCTCTACTGTTCTCCACTGTACTCTACCTCTACTGTGCACCACTGTACTCCACTGTACTCTATCTCTACTGTGATCCACTGTACTCTACCTCTGCTGTGCTCCACTGTACTCTATCTCTACTCTACTCCACTGTACTCTCTCTATTTTACTCCACTGTACTCTACCTCTACTGTACTCTACTGTACTCCACCTCTACTGTGCTCCACTGTACTCCACTGTACTCTTCCTCTACTGTACTCCACTATACTCTATCTCTACTGTGCTCCACTGTACTCTACCTCTACTGTGCTCTACTGTACTCTTCTCTACTGTGCTCCACTGTACTCTATTTCTACTGTGCCCTACTGTACTCTACATCTACTGTGCTCCACTGTACTCTACCTCTACTGTGCTCCACTGTACACTACCTCTACTGTACTCCACTGTACTCTACCTCTACTGTGCTCCACTGTACTCTACCTCTACTGTGCTCCACTGTACTCTACCTCTACTCTGCTCCACTGTACTTTATCTCTACTGTACTCCACTGTACTCTACCTCCACAGTGCTCCACTGTGCTCTACCTCTACTGTACTCCACTGTACTCTACCTCTACTCTGCTCTACTGTGCTCTACCTCTACTGTACTCCACTGTACTCTATCTCTACTGTACTCCACTGTAATCTATCTCTACTGTGCTCCACTGTACTATTCCTCTATTGTGCTCCACTGTACTCCACTGTCATCTATCTCTACTGTGATCCACTGTACTCTACCTCTGCTGTGCTCCACTGTACTCTATCTCTACTCTACTCCACTGTACTCTACCTCTACTGTTCTCCACTGTACTCTACCTCTACTGTACTCCACTCTACTCTACCTCTACTGTGCTCCACTGTACTCTACCTCTAATGTACTCCACTGTACTCTACCTCTACTGTACTCTTCTCTACTCCACCTCTAATGTGCTCCACTCTACTCTACCTCTACTGTACTCCACTGTACTCTACCTCTACTGTACTCCACTGTACTCTACCTCTACTATACTCCACTGCACTTATCTCTACAGTGTTCTACTGTACTCTACCTCTACTATACTCCACTGTACTCTACCTCTACTCTACTCTACTGTACTCTATCTCTACTGTGCTCCACTGTACTCTACCTCTACTGTGCTCCACTGTACTCTATCTCTACTGTACTCCACTGTACACTACCTCTACAGTGCTCCACTGTGCTCTACCTCTACTGTACTCCACTGTACTCTACCTCTACTCCGCTCTACTCTACTCAATCTCTACTGTACTCCACTGTACGCTATCTCTACTGTACTCCAATGTAGTCTACCTCAACTATACTCCCCTGTACTCTACCTCTACTGTGCTCCACTGTACTCTACATCTACTGTGCTCCACTGTACTCTACCTCTACTCTACTGCACTGTACTCTACCTCTACTATACTCCACTGTACTCTACCTCTACAGTGCTCCACTGTACTCTACCTCTACTGTACTCCAATGTACTCTACCTCTACTGTGCTCCACTGTACTCTACCTCTACTGTGCTCCACTGTACAATACCTCTATTGTAGTCCACTGTACTCTACCTCTACTGTGCTCCACTCTACTCTACCTCTACTGTGCTCCACTGTAATCTATCTCTACTCTAATCCACTGTACTCTATCGCTACTCTACTCCACTCTACTCTATCTCTACTGTACTCCACTGTACTCTACCTCTACTCTACTCTACTGTACTCCACCTCTACTGTGCTCCACTGTACTCCACTGTACTCTAGCTCTACTGTGCTCCACTGTACTCTACCTCTACTGTGCTCTACTGTACTCTATATCTACTGTGCTCCACTGTACTTTACCTCTACTGTACTCCACTGTACTCCACCTCTACAGTACTCCACTGTACTTCCTCTACTGTGCTCCACTGTACTCTACCTCTACTGTGCTCTATTGTACTCTATCTCTACTGTGCTGTACTGTACTCTACCTCTACTGTGCTCCACTGTACACTACCTCTACTGTAGTCCAATGTACTCTACCTCTACTGTGCTCCACTCTACTCTACCTCTACTGTGCTCAGCTGTACTCTACCTCTACTGTACTCCACTGCACTCTATCTCTTCTGTACTACACTGTACTCTTCCTCTACTGTGCTCCACTGTACTCTACCTCTACTGTGCTCTACTGTACTCTATCTCTACTGTGCTCTACTGTACTCTACCTCTACTATACTCCACTGTACTCTACCTCTACTGTGCTCCACTGTACTCTACCTCTACTGTGCTCCAATGTACACTACCTCTACTGTACTCCACTGTACTCTACCTCTACTGTGCACCACTCTACTCTACCTCTACTGTGCTCCACTGTACTCTACCTCTACTGTGCTCTACTGTACTCTATCTCTACTGTGCTCCACTGTACTCTACCTCTACTGTACTCTACTCTACTCCACCTCTAATGTGCTCCACTCTACTCTACCTCTACTGTACTCCACTGTACTCTACCTCTACTCTGCTCTACTGTACTCTATCTCTACTGTGCTCCACTGTACTCTACCTCTACTGTACTCTACTGTAGTCTACCTCAACTATACTCCACTGTACTCTACCTCTACTGTGCTCCACTGTACTCTACCTCTACTGTGCTCTACTGTACTCTATCTCTACTGTGCTCCACTGTACTCTACCTCTACTGTACTCCACTGTAGTCTACCTAAACTATACTCCACTCTACTCTACCTCCACTGTGCTCCACTGTACTCTACCTCAACTATACTCCACTGTACTCTATCTCTACTCTAATCCACTGTACTCTATCTCTACTCTACTCCACTGTGCTCTATCTCTACTGTACTCCACTGTACTCTACCTCTACTCTACTCTACTGTACTCCACCTCTATTGTGTTCCACTGTACTCCACTGTACTCCAGCTCTACTGTGCTCCACTGTACTCTACATCTACTGTGCTCCACTGTACTCTACCTCTACTGTACTCCACTGTACTCTACCTCTACTGTACTCCACTGTACTCTACCTCTACTATACTCCACTGTACTCTACCTCTACTGTGCTCTACTGTACTCTATCTCTACTGTACTCCACTGTACTCTACCTCTACTGTACTGTACTGTTCTCTAAGTCTACTGTACTCTACTGTACTCCACCTCTACTGTGCTCCACTGTACTCCACTGTACTCTACCTCTACTGTGCTCCACTGTACTCTACCTCTACTGTACTCCACTGTACTCTATCTCTACTGTGCTCCACTGTACTCTACCTCTACTGTACTCCACTGTACTCTATCTCTACTGTTCTCCACTGTACTCTACCTCTACTGTGCACCACTGTACTCCACTGTACTCTATCTCTACTGTGATCCACTGTACTCTACCTCTGCTGTGCTCCACTGTACTCTATCTCTACTCTACTCCACTGTACTCTCTCTATTTTACTCCACTGTACTCTACCTCTGCTGTACTCTACTGTACTCCACCTCTACTGTGCTCCACTGTACTCCACTGTACTCTTCCTCTACTGTACTCCACTGTACTCTATCTCTACTGTGCTCCACTGTACTCTACCTCTACTGTGCTCTACTGTACTCTTCTCTACTGTGCTCCACTGTACTCTATTTCTACTGTGCCCCACTGTATTCTTCCTCTACTGTACTCCACTGTACTCTATCTCTACTGTACTCCACTGTACTCTACCTCTACTCTACTCTACTGTACTCCACCTCTACTGTGCTCCACTGTACTCCACTGTACTCTAGCTCTACTGTGCTCCACTGTACTCTACATCTACTGTGCTCCACTGTACTCTACATCAACTGTGCTCCACTGTACTCTACCTCTACTGTACTCCACTGTACTCTACCTCTACTGTACTCCACTGTACTCTACCTCTACTATACTCCACTGTACTCTACCTCTACTGTGCTCTACTGTACTCTATCTCTACTGTACTCCACTGTACTCTACCTCTACTGTACTGTACTGTTCTCTAAGTCTACTGTACTCTACTGTACTCCACCTCTACTGTGCTCCACTGTACTCCACTGTACTCTAGCTCTACTGTGCCCCACTGTACTCTACCTCTACTGTACTCTACTGTACTCTATCTCTACTGTGCTCCATTTTACTCTACCTCTACTGTACTCCACTGTACTCCACCTCTACAGTGCTCCACTGTACTCTACCTCTACTGTACTCTACTGTACTCTATCTCTACTGTGCTCCATTTTACTCTACCTCTACTGTACTCCACTGTACTCCACCTCTACAGTGCTCCACTGTACTCTACCTCTACTGTACTCCACTGTACTCTATCTCTACTGTGCCCCACTGTACTCTACCTCTACTGTACTCTACTGTACTCTATCTCTACTGTGCTCCATTTTACTCTACCTCTACTGTACTCCACTGTACTCCACCTCTACAGTGCTCCACTGTACTCTACCTCTACTGTACTCCAATGTACTCTACCTCTACTCTGCTCTACTGTGTTCTATCTCTACTGTGCTCTACTGTACTCTACCTCTATTATACTCCACTGTACTCTACCTCTACTGTGCTCCACTGTACTCTACCTCTACTGTGCTCCACTGTACACTACCTCTACTGTAGTCCAATGTACTCTACCTCTACTGTGCTCCACTCTACTCTACCTCTACTGTGCTCAGCTGTACTCTACCTCTACTGTACTCCACTGCACTCTATCTCTTCTGTACTACACTGTACTCTTCCTCTACTGTGCTCCACTGTACTCTACCTCTACTGTGCTCTACTGTACTCTATCTCTACTGTGTTCTACTGTACTCTACCTCTACTATACTCCACTGTACTCTACCTCTACTGTGCTCCACTGTACTCTACCTCTACTGTGCTCCAATGTACACTACCTCTACTGTACTCCACTGTACTCTACCTCTACTGTGCTCCACTCTACTCTACCTCTACTGTGCTCCACTGTACTCTACCTCTACTGTGCTCTACTGTACTCTATCTCTACTGTGCTCCACTGTACTCTACCTCTACTGTACTCTACTCTACTCCACCTCTAATGTGCTCCACTCTACTCTACCTCTACTGTACTCCACTGTACTCTACCTCTACTCTGCTCTACTGTACTCTATCTCTACTGTGCTCCACTGTACTCTACCTCTACTGTACTCTACTGTAGTCTACCTCAACTATACTCCACTGTACTCTACCTCTACTGTGCTCCACTGTACTCTACCTCTACTGTGCTCTACTGTACTCTATCTCTACTGTGCTCCACTGTACTCTACCTCTACTGTACTCCACTGTAGTCTACCTAAACTATACTGCACTCTACTCTACCTCCATTGTGCTCCACTGTACTCTACCTCAACTATACTCCACTGTACTCTATCTCTACTCTAATTCACTGTACTCTATCTCTACTCTACTCCACTGTGCTCTATCTCTAATGTACTCCACTGTACTCTACCTCTACTGTGCTCCACTGTACTCCACTGTACTCTACCTCTACTGTGCTCCACTGTACTCTACCTCTACTGTACTCCACTGTACTCTATCTCTACTGTGCTCAACTGTACTCTACCTCTACTGTACTCCACTGTACTCTATCTCTACTGTTCTCCACTGTACTCTACCTCTACTGTGCACCACTGTACTCCACTGTACTCTATCTCTACTGTGATCCACTGTACTCTACCTCTGCTGTGCTCCACTGTACTCTATCTCTACTCTACTCCACTGTACTCTCTCTATTTTACTCCACTGTACTCTACCTCTACTGTACTCTACTGTACTCCACCTCTACTGTGCTCCACTGTACTCCACTGTACTCTTCCTCTACTGTACTCCACTGTACTCTATCTCTACTGTGCTCCACTGTACTCTACCTCTACTGTGCTCTACTGTACTCTTCTCTACTGTGCTCCACTGTACTCTATTTCTACTGTGCCCCACTGTACTCTACATCTACTGTGCTCCACTGTACTCTACCTCTACTGTGCTCCACTGTACACTACCTCTACTGTACTCCACTGTACTCTACCTCTACTGTGCTCCACTGTACTCTACCTCTACTGTGCTCCACTGTACTCTACCTCTACTCTGCTCCACTGTACTTTATCTCTACTGTACTCCACTGTACTCTACCTCCACAGTGCTCCACTGTGCTCTACCTCTACTGTACTCCACTGTACTCTACCTCTACTCTGCTCTACTGTGCTCTACCTCTACTGTACTCCACTGTACTCTATCTCTACTGTACTCCACTGTAATCTATCTCTACTGTGCTCCACTGTACTATTCCTCTATTGTGCTCCACTGTACTCCACTGTCATCTATCTCTACTGTGATCCACTGTACTCTACCTCTGCTGTGCTCCACTGTACTCTATCTCTACTCTACTCCACTGTACTCTACCTCTACTGTTCTCCACTGTACTCTACCTCTACTGTACTCCACTCTACTCTACCTCTACTGTGCTCCACTGTACTCTACCTCTAATGTACTCCACTGTACTCTACCTCTACTGTACTCTTCTCTACTCCACCTCTAATGTGCTCCACTCTACTCTACCTCTACTGTACTCCACTGTACTCTACCTCTACTGTACTCCACTGTACTCTACCTCTACTATACTCCACTGCACTTATCTCTACAGTGTTCTACTGTACTCTACCTCTACTATACTCCACTGTACTCTACCTCTACTCTACTCTACTGTACTCTATCTCTACTGTGCTCCACTGTACTCTACCTCTACTGTGCTCCACTGTACTCTATCTCTACTGTACTCCACTGTACACTACCTCTACAGTGCTCCACTGTGCTCTACCTCTACTGTACTCCACTGTACTCTACCTCTACTCCGCTCTACTCTACTCAATCTCTACTGTACTCCACTGTACGCTATCTCTACTGTACTCCAATGTAGTCTACCTCAACTATACTCCCCTGTACTCTACCTCTACTGTGCTCCACTGTACTCTACATCTACTGTGCTCCACTGTACTCTACCTCTACTCTACTGCACTGTACTCTACCTCTACTATACTCCACTGTACTCTACCTCTACAGTGCTCCACTGTACTCTACCTCTACTGTACTCCAATGTACTCTACCTCTACTGTGCTCCACTGTACTCTACCTCTACTGTGCTCCACTGTACAATACCTCTATTGTAGTCCACTGTACTCTACCTCTACTGTGCTCCACTCTACTCTACCTCTACTGTGCTCCACTGTAATCTATCTCTACTCTAATCCACTGTACTCTATCGCTACTCTACTCCACTCTACTCTATCTCTACTGTACTCCACTGTACTCTACCTCTACTCTACTCTACTGTACTCCACCTCTACTGTGCTCCACTGTACTCCACTGTACTCTAGCTCTACTGTGCTCCACTGTACTCTACCTCTACTGTGCTCTACTGTACTCTATATCTACTGTGCTCCACTGTACTTTACCTCTACTGTACTCCACTGTACTCCACCTCTACAGTACTCCACTGTACTTCCTCTACTGTGCTCCACTGTACTCTACCTCTACTGTGCTCTATTGTACTCTATCTCTACTGTGCTGTACTGTACTCTACCTCTACTGTGCTCCACTGTACACTACCTCTACTGTAGTCCAATGTACTCTACCTCTACTGTGCTCCACTCTACTCTACCTCTACTGTGCTCAGCTGTACTCTACCTCTACTGTACTCCACTGCACTCTATCTCTTCTGTACTACACTGTACTCTTCCTCTACTGTGCTCCACTGTACTCTACCTCTACTGTGCTCTACTGTACTCTATCTCTACTGTGCTCTACTGTACTCTACCTCTACTATACTCCACTGTACTCTACCTCTACTGTGCTCCACTGTACTCTACCTCTACTGTGCTCCAATGTACACTACCTCTACTGTACTCCACTGTACTCTACCTCTACTGTGCACCACTCTACTCTACCTCTACTGTGCTCCACTGTACTCTACCTCTACTGTGCTCTACTGTACTCTATCTCTACTGTGCTCCACTGTACTCTACCTCTACTGTACTCTACTCTACTCCACCTCTAATGTGCTCCACTCTACTCTACCTCTACTGTACTCCACTGTACTCTACCTCTACTCTGCTCTACTGTACTCTATCTCTACTGTGCTCCACTGTACTCTACCTCTACTGTACTCTACTGTAGTCTACCTCAACTATACTCCACTGTACTCTACCTCTACTGTGCTCCACTGTACTCTACCTCTACTGTGCTCTACTGTACTCTATCTCTACTGTGCTCCACTGTACTCTACCTCTACTGTACTCCACTGTAGTCTACCTAAACTATACTCCACTCTACTCTACCTCCACTGTGCTCCACTGTACTCTACCTCAACTATACTCCACTGTACTCTATCTCTACTCTAATCCACTGTACTCTATCTCTACTCTACTCCACTGTGCTCTATCTCTACTGTACTCCACTGTACTCTACCTCTACTCTACTCTACTGTACTCCACCTCTATTGTGTTCCACTGTACTCCACTGTACTCCAGCTCTACTGTGCTCCACTGTACTCTACATCTACTGTGCTCCACTGTACTCTACCTCTACTGTACTCCACTGTACTCTACCTCTACTGTACTCCACTGTACTCTACCTCTACTATACTCCACTGTACTCTACCTCTACTGTGCTCTACTGTACTCTATCTCTACTGTACTCCACTGTACTCTACCTCTACTGTACTGTACTGTTCTCTAAGTCTACTGTACTCTACTGTACTCCACCTCTACTGTGCTCCACTGTACTCCACTGTACTCTACCTCTACTGTGCTCCACTGTACTCTACCTCTACTGTACTCCACTGTACTCTATCTCTACTGTGCTCCACTGTACTCTACCTCTACTGTACTCCACTGTACTCTATCTCTACTGTTCTCCACTGTACTCTACCTCTACTGTGCACCACTGTACTCCACTGTACTCTATCTCTACTGTGATCCACTGTACTCTACCTCTGCTGTGCTCCACTGTACTCTATCTCTACTCTACTCCACTGTACTCTCTCTATTTTACTCCACTGTACTCTACCTCTGCTGTACTCTACTGTACTCCACCTCTACTGTGCTCCACTGTACTCCACTGTACTCTTCCTCTACTGTACTCCACTGTACTCTATCTCTACTGTGCTCCACTGTACTCTACCTCTACTGTGCTCTACTGTACTCTTCTCTACTGTGCTCCACTGTACTCTATTTCTACTGTGCCCCACTGTACTCTTCCTCTACTGTACTCCACTGTACTCTATCTCTACTGTACTCCACTGTACTCTACCTCTACTCTACTCTACTGTACTCCACCTCTACTGTGCTCCACTGTACTCCACTGTACTCTAGCTCTACTGTGCTCCACTGTACTCTACATCTACTGTGCTCCACTGTACTCTACATCAACTGTGCTCCACTGTACTCTACCTCTACTGTACTCCACTGTACTCTACCTCTACTGTACTCCACTGTACTCTACCTCTACTATACTCCACTGTACTCTACCTCTACTGTGCTCTACTGTACTCTATCTCTACTGTACTCCACTGTACTCTACCTCTACTGTACTGTACTGTTCTCTAAGTCTACTGTACTCTACTGTACTCCACCTCTACTGTGCTCCACTGTACTCCACTGTACTCTAGCTCTACTGTGCCCCACTGTACTCTACCTCTACTGTACTCTACTGTACTCTATCTCTACTGTGCTCCATTTTACTCTACCTCTACTGTACTCCACTGTACTCCACCTCTACAGTGCTCCACTGTACTCTACCTCTACTGTACTCTACTGTACTCTATCTCTACTGTGCTCCATTTTACTCTACCTCTACTGTACTCCACTGTACTCCACCTCTACAGTGCTCCACTGTACTCTACCTCTACTGTACTCCACTGTACTCTATCTCTACTGTGCCCCACTGTACTCTACCTCTACTGTACTCTACTGTACTCTATCTCTACTGTGCTCCACTGTACTCTACCTCTACTCTACTCTACTGTACTCCACCTCTACTGTGCTCCACTGTACTCCACTGTATTCTAGCTCTACTGTGCTCCACTGTACTCTACATCTACTGTGCTCCACTGTACTCTACATCTACTGTGCTCCACTGTACTCTACCTCTACTGTACTCCACTGTACTCTACCTCTACTGTACTCCACTGTACTCTACCTCTACTATACTCCACTGTACTCTACCTCTACTGTGCTCTACTGTACTCTATCTCTACTGTACTCCACTGTACTCTACCTCTACTGTACTGTACTGTTCTCTAAGTCTACTGTACTCTACTGTACTCCACCTCTACTGTGCTCCACTGTACTCCACTGTACTCTACCACTACTGTGCTCCACTGTACTCTACCTCTACTGTACTCCACTGTACTCTATCTCTACTGTGCCCCACTGTACTCTACGTCTACTGTACTCTACTGTACTCTATCTCTACTGTGCTCCATTTTACTCTACCTCTACTGTACTCCACTGTACTCCACCTCTACAGTGCTCCACTGTACTCTACCTCTACTGTACTCCAATGTACTCTACCTCTACTCTGCTCTACTGTGTTCTATCTCTACTGTGCTCTACTGTACTCTACCTCTATTATACTCCACTGTACTCTACCTCTACTGTGCTCCACTGTACTCTACCTCTACTGTGCTCCACTGTACACTACCTCTACTGTAGTCCAATGTACTCTACCTCTACTGTGCTCCACTCTACTCTACCTCTACTGTGCTCAGCTGTACTCTACCTCTACTGTACTCCACTGCACTCTATCTCTTCTGTACTACACTGTACTCTTCCTCTACTGTGCTCCACTGTACTCTACCTCTACTGTGCTCTACTGTACTCTATCTCTACTGTGCTCTACTGTACTCTACCTCTACTATACTCCACTGTACTCTACCTCTACTGTGCTCCACTGTACTCTACCTCTACTGTGCTCCAATGTACACTACCTCTACTGTACTCCACTGTACTCTACCTCTACTGTGCTCCACTCTACTCTACCTCTACTGTGCTCCACTGTACTCTACCTCTACTGTGCTCTACTGTACTCTATCTCTACTGTGCTCCACTGTACTCTACCTCTACTGTACTCTACTCTACTCCACCTCTAATGTGCTCCACTCTACTCTACCTCTACTGTACTCCACTGTACTCTACCTCTACTCTGCTCTACTGTACTCTATCTCTACTGTGCTCCACTGTACTCTACCTCTACTGTACTCTACTGTAGTCTACCTCAACTATACTCCACTGTACTCTACCTCTACTGTGCTCCACTGTACTCTACCTCTACTGTGCTCTACTGTACTCTATCTCTACTGTGCTCCACTGTACTCTACCTCTACTGTACTCCACTGTAGTCTACCTAAACTATACTCCACTCTACTCTACCTCCACTGTGCTCCACTGTACTCTACCTCAACTATACTCCACTGTACTCTATCTCTACTCTAATCCACTGTACTCTATCTCTACTCTACTCCACTGTGCTCTATCTCTACTGTACTCCACTGTACTCTACCTCTACTCTACTCTACTGTACTCCACCTCTATTGTGTTCCACTGTACTCCACTGTACTCCAGCTCTACTGTGCTCCACTGTACTCTACATCTACTGTGCTCCACTGTATTCTACCTCTACTGTACTCCACTGTACTCTACCTCTACTGTACTCCACTGTACTCTACCTCTACTATACTCCACTGTACTCTACCTCTACTGTGCTCTACTGTACTCTATCTCTACTGTACTCTACTGTACTCTACCTCTACTGTACTGTACTGTTCTCTAAGTCTACTGTACTCTACTGTACTCCACCTCTACTGTGCTCCACTGTACTCCACTGTACTCTACCTCTACTGTGCTCCACTGTACTCTACCTCTACTGTACTCCACTGTACTCTATCTCTACTGTGCTCAACTGTACTCTACCTCTACTGTACTCCACTGTACTCTATCTCTACTGTTCTCCACTGTACTCTACCTCTACTGTGCACCACTGTACTCCACTGTACTCTATCTCTACTGTGATCCACTGTACTCTACCTCTGCTGTGCTCCACTGTACTCTATCTCTACTCTACTCCACTGTACTCTCTCTATTTTACTCCACTGTACTCTACCTCTACTGTACTCTACTGTACTCCACCTCTACTGTGCTCCACTGTACTCCACTGTACTCTTCCTCTACTGTACTCCACTGTACTCTATCTCTACTGTGCTCCACTGTACTCTACCTCTACTGTGCTCTACTGTACTCTTCTCTACTGTGCTCCACTGTACTCTATTTCTACTGTGCCCCACTGTACTCTACATCTACTGTGCTCCACTGTACTCTACCTCTACTGTGCTCCACTGTACACTACCTCTACTGTACTCCACTGTACTCTACCTCTACTGTGCTCCACTGTACTCTACCTCTACTGTGCTCCACTGTACTCTACCTCTACTCTGCTCCACTGTACTTTATCTCTACTGTACTCCACTGTACTCTACCTCCACAGTGCTCCACTGTGCTCTACCTCTACTGTACTCCACTGTACTCTACCTCTACTCTGCTCTACTGTGCTCTACCTCTACTGTACTCCACTGTACTCTATCTCTACTGTACTCCACTGTAATCTATCTCTACTGTGCTCCACTGTACTATTCCTCTATTGTGCTCCACTGTACTCCACTGTCATCTATCTCTACTGTGATCCACTGTACTCTACCTCTGCTGTGCTCCACTGTACTCTATCTCTACTCTACTCCACTGTACTCTACCTCTACTGTTCTCCACTGTACTCTACCTCTACTGTACTCCACTCTACTCTACCTCTACTGTGCTCCACTGTACTCTACCTCTAATGTACTCCACTGTACTCTACCTCTACTGTACTCTTCTCTACTCCACCTCTAATGTGCTCCACTCTACTCTACCTCTACTGTACTCCACTGTACTCTACCTCTACTGTGCTCCACTGTACTCTACCTCTACTGTGCTCCACTGTACACTACCTCTACTGTAGTCCAATGTACTCTACCTCTACTGTGCTCCACTCTACTCTACCTCTACTGTGCTCAGCTGTACTCTACCTCTACTGTACTCCACTGCACTCTATCTCTTCTGTACTACACTGTACTCTTCCTCTACTGTGCTCCACTGTACTCTACCTCTACTGTGCTCTACTGTACTCTATCTCTACTGTGTTCTACTGTACTCTACCTCTACTATACTCCACTGTACTCTACCTCTACTGTGCTCCACTGTACTCTACCTCTACTGTGCTCCAATGTACACTACCTCTACTGTACTCCACTGTACTCTACCTCTACTGTGCTCCACTCTACTCTACCTCTACTGTGCTCCACTGTACTCTACCTCTACTGTGCTCTACTGTACTCTATCTCTATGTTGCTCCACTGTACTCTACCTCTACTGTACTCTACTCTACTCCACCTCTAATGTGCTCCACTCTACTCTACCTCTACTGTACTCCACTGTACTCTACCTCTACTCTGCTCTACTGTACTCTATCTCTACTGTGCTCCACTGTACTCTACCTCTACTGTACTCTACTGTAGTCTACCTCAACTATACTCCACTGTACTCTACCTCTACTGTGCTCCACTGTACTCTACCTCTACTGTGCTCTACTGTACTCTATCTCTACTGTGCTCCACTGTACTCTACCTCTACTGTACTCCACTGTAGTCTACCTAAACTATACTCCACTCTACTCTACCTCCATTGTGCTCCACTGTACTCTACCTCAACTATACTCCACTGTACTCTATCTCTACTCTAATTCACTGTACTCTATCTCTACTCTACTCCACTGTGCTCTATCTCTACTGTACTCCACTGTACTCTACCTCTACTCTACTCTACTGTACTCCACCTCTATTGTGTTCCACTGTACTCCACTGTACTCCAGCTCTACTATGCTCCACTGTACTCTACATCTACTGTGCTCCACTGTACTCTACCTCTACTGTACTCCACTGTACTCTACCTCTACTGTACTCCACTGTACTCTACCTCTACTATACTCCACTGTACTCTACCTCTACTGTGCTCTACTGTACTCTATCTCTACTGTACTCCACTGTACTCTACCTCTACTGTACTGTACTGTTCTCTAAGTCTACTGTACTCTACTGTACTCCACCTCTACTGTGCTCCACTGTACTCCACTGTACTCTACCTCTACTGTGCTCCACTGTACTCTACCTCTACTGTACTCCACTGTACTCTATCTCTACTGTGCTCCACTGTACTCTACCTCTACTGTACTCCACTGTACTCTATCTCTACTGTTCTCCACTGTACTCTACCTCTACTGTGCACCACTGTACTCCACTGTACTCTATCTCTACTGTGATCCACTGTACTCTACCTCTGCTGTGCTCCACTGTACTCTATCTCTACTCTACTCCACTGTACTCTCTCTATTTTACTCCACTGTACTCTACCTCTACTGTACTCTACTGTACTCCACCTCTACTGTGCTCCACTGTACTCCACTGTACTCTTCCTCTAATGTACTCCACTGTACTCTATCTCTACTGTGCTCCACTGTACTCTACCTCTACTGTGCTCTACTGTACTCTACTCTACTGTGCTCCACTGTACTCTATTTCTACTGTGCCCCACTGTACTCTTCCTCTACTGTACTCCACTGTACTCTATCTCTACTGTACTCCACTGTACTCTACCTCTACTCTACTCTACTGTACTCCACCTCTACTGTGCTCCACTGTACTCCACTGTATTCTAGCTCTACTGTGCTCCACTGTACTCTACATCTACTGTGCTCCACTGTACTCTACATCTACTGTGCTCCACTGTACTCTACCTCTACTGTACTCCACTGTACTCTACCTCTACTGTACTCCACTGTACTCTACCTCTACTATACTCCACTGTACTCTACCTCTACTGTGCTCTACTGTACTCTATCTCTACTGTGCTCCACTGTACTCTACCTCTACTGTACTGTACTGTTCTCTAAGTCTACTGTACTCTACTGTACTCCACCTCTACTGTGCTCCACTGTACTCCACTGTACTCTACCACTACTGTGCTCCACTGTACTCTACCTCTACTGTACTCCACTGTACTCTATCTCTACTGTGCCCCACTGTACTCTACGTCTACTGTACTCTACTGTACTCTATCTCTACTGTGCTCCATTTTACTCTACCTCTACTGTACTCCACTGTACTCCACCTCTACAGTGCTCCACTGTACTCTACCTCTACTGTACTCCAATGTACTCTACCTCTACTCTGCTCTACTGTGTTCTATCTCTACTGTGCTCTACTGTACTCTACCTCTATTATACTCCACTGTACTCTACCTCTACTGTGCTCCACTGTACTCTACCTCTACTGTGCTCCACTGTACACTACCTCTACTGTAGTCCAATGTACTCTACCTCTACTGTGCTCCACTCTACTCTACCTCTACTGTGCTCAGCTGTACTCTACCTCTACTGTACTCCACTGCACTCTATCTCTTCTGTACTACACTGTACTCTTCCTCTACTGTGCTCCACTGTACTCTACCTCTACTGTGCTCTACTGTACTCTATCTCTACTGTGCTCTACTGTACTCTACCTCTACTATACTCCACTGTACTCTACCTCTACTGTGCTCCACTGTACTCTACCTCTACTGTGCTCCAATGTACACTACCTCTACTGTACTCCACTGTACTCTACCTCTACTGTGCTCCACTCTACTCTACCTCTACTGTGCTCCACTGTACTCTACCTCTACTGTGCTCTACTGTACTCTATCTCTACTGTGCTCCACTGTACTCTACCTCTACTGTACTCTACTCTACTCCACCTCTAATGTGCTCCACTCTACTCTACCTCTACTGTACTCCACTGTACTCTACCTCTACTCTGCTCTACTGTACTCTATCTCTACTGTGCTCCACTGTACTCTACCTCTACTGTACTCTACTGTAGTCTACCTCAACTATACTCCACTGTACTCTACCTCTACTGTGCTCCACTGTACTCTACCTCTACTGTGCTCTACTGTACTCTATCTCTACTGTGCTCCACTGTACTCTACCTCTACTGTACTCCACTGTAGTCTACCTAAACTATACTCCACTCTACTCTACCTCCACTGTGCTCCACTGTACTCTACCTCAACTATACTCCACTGTACTCTATCTCTACTCTAATCCACTGTACTCTATCTCTACTCTACTCCACTGTGCTCTATCTCTACTGTACTCCACTGTACTCTACCTCTACTCTACTCTACTGTACTCCACCTCTATTGTGTTCCACTGTACTCCACTGTACTCCAGCTCTACTGTGCTCCACTGTACTCTACATCTACTGTGCTCCACTGTATTCTACCTCTACTGTACTCCACTGTACTCTACCTCTACTGTACTCCACTGTACTCTACCTCTACTATACTCCACTGTACTCTACCTCTACTGTGCTCTACTGTACTCTATCTCTACTGTACTCTACTGTACTCTACCTCTACTGTACTGTACTGTTCTCTAAGTCTACTGTACTCTACTGTACTCCACCTCTACTGTGCTCCACTGTACTCCACTGTACTCTACCTCTACTGTGCTCCACTGTACTCTACCTCTACTGTACTCCACTGTACTCTATCTCTACTGTGCTCAACTGTACTCTACCTCTACTGTACTCCACTGTACTCTATCTCTACTGTTCTCCACTGTACTCTACCTCTACTGTGCACCACTGTACTCCACTGTACTCTATCTCTACTGTGATCCACTGTACTCTACCTCTGCTGTGCTCCACTGTACTCTATCTCTACTCTACTCCACTGTACTCTCTCTATTTTACTCCACTGTACTCTACCTCTACTGTACTCTACTGTACTCCACCTCTACTGTGCTCCACTGTACTCCACTGTACTCTTCCTCTACTGTACTCCACTGTACTCTATCTCTACTGTGCTCCACTGTACTCTACCTCTACTGTGCTCTACTGTACTCTTCTCTACTGTGCTCCACTGTACTCTATTTCTACTGTGCCCCACTGTACTCTACATCTACTGTGCTCCACTGTACTCTACCTCTACTGTGCTCCACTGTACACTACCTCTACTGTACTCCACTGTACTCTACCTCTACTGTGCTCCACTGTACTCTACCTCTACTGTGCTCCACTGTACTCTACCTCTACTCTGCTCCACTGTACTTTATCTCTACTGTACTCCACTGTACTCTACCTCCACAGTGCTCCACTGTGCTCTACCTCTACTGTACTCCACTGTACTCTACCTCTACTCTGCTCTACTGTGCTCTACCTCTACTGTACTCCACTGTACTCTATCTCTACTGTACTCCACTGTAATCTATCTCTACTGTGCTCCACTGTACTATTCCTCTATTGTGCTCCACTGTACTCCACTGTCATCTATCTCTACTGTGATCCACTGTACTCTACCTCTGCTGTGCTCCACTGTACTCTATCTCTACTCTACTCCACTGTACTCTACCTCTACTGTTCTCCACTGTACTCTACCTCTACTGTACTCCACTCTACTCTACCTCTACTGTGCTCCACTGTACTCTACCTCTAATGTACTCCACTGTACTCTACCTCTACTGTACTCTTCTCTACTCCACCTCTAATGTGCTCCACTCTACTCTACCTCTACTGTACTCCACTGTACTCTACCTCTACTGTACTCCACTGTACTCTACCTCTACTATACTCCACTGCACTTATCTCTACAGTGTTCTACTGTACTCTACCTCTACTATACTCCACTGTACTCTACCTCTACTCTACTCTACTGTACTCTATCTCTACTGTGCTCCACTGTACTCTACCTCTACTGTGCTCCACTGTACTCTATCTCTACTGTACTCCACTGTACACTACCTCTACAGTGCTCCACTGTGCTCTACCTCTACTGTACTCCACTGTACTCTACCTCTACTCCGCTCTACTCTACTCAATCTCTACTGTACTCCACTGTACGCTATCTCTACTGTACTCCAATGTAGTCTACCTCAACTATACTCCCCTGTACTCTACCTCTACTGTGCTCCACTGTACTCTACATCTACTGTGCTCCACTGTACTCTACCTCTACTCTACTGCACTGTACTCTACCTCTACTATACTCCACTGTACTCTACCTCTACAGTGCTCCACTGTACTCTACCTCTACTGTACTCCAATGTACTCTACCTCTACTGTGCTCCACTGTACTCTACCTCTACTGTGCTCCACTGTACAATACCTCTATTGTAGTCCACTGTACTCTACCCCTACTGTGCTCCACTCTACTCTACCTCTACTGTGCTCCACTGTAATCTATCTCTACTCTAATCCACTGTACTCTATCGCTACTCTACTCCACTCTACTCTATCTCTACTGTACTCCACTGTACTCTACCTCTACTCTACTCTACTGTACTCCACCTCTACTGTGCTCCACTGTACTCCGCTGTACTCTAGCTCTACTGTGCTCCACTGTACTCTACCTCTACTGTGCTCTACTGTACTCTATATCTACTGTGCTCCACTGTACTTTACCTCTACTGTACTCCACTGTACTCCACCTCTACAGTACTCCACTGTACTTCCTCTACTGTGCTCCACTGTACTCTACCTCTACTGTGCTCTATTGTACTCTATCTCTACTGTGCTGTACTGTACTCTACCTCTACTATACTCCACTGTACTCTACCTCTACTGTGCTCCACTGTACTCTACCTCTACTGTGCTCCACTGTACACTACCTCTACTGTACTCCAATGTACTCTACCTCTACTGTGCTCCACTCTACTCTACCTCTACTGTGCTCCACTGTACTCTACCTCTACTGTGCTCTACTGTACTCTATCTCTACTGTGCTCCACTGTACTCTACCTCTACTGTACTCTACTCTTCTCCAACTCTAATGTGCTCCACTCTACTCTACCTCTACTGTACTCCACTGTACTCTACCTCTACTCTGCTCTACTGTACTCTATCTCTACTGTGCTCCACTGTACTCTACCTCTACTGTACTCTACTGTAGTCTACCTCAACTATACTCCACTGTACTCTACCTCTACTGTGCTCCACTGTACTCTACCTCTACTATGCTCTACTGTACTCTATCTCTACTGTGCTCCACTGTACTCTACCTCTACTGTACTCCACTGTACTCCACCTCTACAGTGCTCCACTGTACTCTACCTCTACTGTACTCCACTGTACTCTACCTCTACGCTGCTCTACTGTACTCTATCTCTACTGTGCTCCACTGTACTCTACCTCTACTGTACTCCACTGTAGTCTACCTAAACTATACTCCACTCTACTCTACCTCCACTGTGCTCCACTGTACTCTACCTCTACTCTACTCTACTCTACTCCACCTCTACTGTGCTCCACTGTACTCCACTGTACTCCAGCTCTACTGTGCTCCACTGTACTCTACCTCTACTGTACTCCACTGTACTCTACATCTACTGTGCTCCACTGTAATCTACCTCTACTGTACTCCACTCTACTCTACCTCTACTGTACTCCACTGTACTCTACCTCTACTGTACTCCACTGTATTCTACCTCTACTGTGCTCTACTGTACTCTATCTCTACTGTACTCCACTGTACTCTACCTCTATTGTACTGTACTGTTCTCTGAGTCTACTGTACTCTACTGTACTCCACCTCTACTGTGCTCCACTGTACTCCACTGTACTCTACCTCTACTGTGCTCCACTGTACTCTACCTCTACTGTACTCCACTGTACTCTATCTCTACTGTTCTCCACTGTACTCTACCTCTACTGTGCACCACTGTACTCCACTGTACTCTATCTCTACTGTGATCCACTGTACTCTACCTCTGCTGTGCTCCACTGTACTCTATCTCTACTCTACTCCACTGTACTCTATCTCTATTTTACTCCACTCTACTCTACCTCTACTGTACTCTACTGTACTCCACCTCTACTGTGCTCCACTGTACTCCACTGTACTCTTCCTCTACTGTACTCCACTGTACTCTATCTCTACTGTGCTCCACTGTACTCTACCTCTAATGTGCTCTACTGTACTCTTCTCTACTGTGATCCACTGTACTCTATTTCTACTGTACCCCACTGTACTCTACCTCTACTATGCTCCACTGTACTCTACTTCTACTGTGCTCCACTGTACACTACCTCTACTGTACTCCACTGTACTCTACCTCTACTGTACTCCACTGTACTCTATCTCTACTGTTCTCCACTGTACTCTACCTCTACTGTGCACCACTGTACTCTACCTCTACTGTGCACCACTGTACTCCACTGTACTCTACCTCTACTGTGCTCTACTGTACTCTATCTCTACTATGCTCACCTGTACTCTACCTCTACTGTACTCCACTGTACTCCACCTCTACAGTGCTCCACTGTACTCTACCTCTACTGTACTCCACTGTACTCTACCTCTTCTCTGCTCTATTGTACCCTATCTCTACTGTGCTCCACTGTACTCTACCTCTACTGTACTCCACTGTACTCCACCTCTACAGTGTTCTACTGTACTCTACCTCTACTGTACTCCACTGTACTCTACCTCTACTCTGCTCTACTGTACTCTATCTCTACTCTGCTCCACTGTACTCTACCTCTACTGTGCTCCACTGTACTCTACCTCTACTGTGCTCTACTGTACTCTATCTCTACTGTGCTCCACTGTACTCTACCTCTACTGTACTCCACTGTATTCCACCTCTACAGTGCTCCACTGTACTCTACCTCTACTGTACTCCACTGTACTCTACCTCTACTCTGCTCTACTGTACTCTATCTCTACTGTGCTCCACTGTACTCTACCTCTACTGTACTCCACTGTAGTCTACCTAAACTATACTCCACTCTACTCTACCTCCACTGTGCTCCACTGTACTCTGCCTCAACTATACTCCACTGTACTCTATCTCTACTCTAATCCACTGTACTCTATCTCTACTCTACTCCACTCTACTCTATCTCTACTGTACTCCACTGTACTCTACCTCTACTCTACTCTACTGTACTCCACCTCTACTGTGCTCCACTGTACTCCACTGTACTCCAGCTCTACTGTGCTCCACTGTACTCTACCTCTACTGTACTCCACTGTACTCTACATCTACTGTGCTCCACTGTACTCTACCTCTACAGTATTCCACTGTACTCTACCTCTACTGTACTCCACTGTACTCTACCTGTACTGTACTCCACTGTATTCTACCTCTACTGTGCTCTACTGTACTCTATCTCTACTGTACTCCACTGTACTCTACCTCTACTGTACTGTACTGTTCTCTAAGTCTACTGTACTCTACTGTACTCCACCTCTACTGTGCTCCACTGTACTCCACTGTACTCTACCTCTACTGTGCTCCACTGTACTCTACCTCTACTGTACTCCACTGTACTCTATCTCTACTGTGCTCCACTGTACTCTACCTCTAGTGTACTCCACTGTACTCTATCTCTACTGTTCTCCACTGTACTCTACCTCTAATGTGCACCACTGTACTCCACTGTACTCTATCTCTACTCTGATCCACTGTAATCTACCTCTGCTGTGCTCCACTGTACTCTATCTCTACTCTACTCCACTGTACTCTATCGCTATTTTACTCCACTGTACTCTACCTCTACTGTACTCTACTGTACTCCACCTCTACTCTGCTCCACTGTACTCCACTGTATTCTTCCTCTACTGTACTCCACTGTACTCTACCTCTACTGTACTCCACTGTACTCTATCTCTACTGTGCTCCACTGTACTCTACCTCTAGTGTACTCCACTGTACTCTACATCTACTGTGCTCCACTGTACTCTACCTCTACTGTGATCCACTGTACTCTACCTCTACTGTGCTCTACTGTACTCTATCTCTACTGTACTCCACTGTACTCTACCTCTACTGTACTGTACTGTTCTCTAAGTCTACTGTACTCTACTGTACTCCACCTCTACTGTGCTCCACTGTACTCCACTGTACTCTACCTCTACTGTGCTCCACTGTACTCTACCTCTACTGTACTCCACTGTACTCTATCTCTACTGTGCTCCACTGTACTCTACCTCTACTGTACTCCACTGTACTCTATCTCTACTGTTCTCCACTGTACTCTACCTCTACTGTGCACCACTGTACTCTTCTCTACTGTGCTCCACTGTACTCTACCTCTACTGTACTCCACTGTACTCTATCTCTACTGTTCTCCACTGTACTCTACCTCTACTGTGCTCTACTGTACTCTTCTCTACTGTGCTCTACTGTACTCTATTTCTACTGTGCCCCACTGTACTCTACATCTACTGTGCTCCACTGTACTCTACCTCTACTGTGCTCCACTGTACACTACCTCTACTGTACTCCACTGTACTCTACCTCTACTGTGCTCCACTGTACTCTACCTCTACTGTGCTCCACTGTACTCTACCTCTACTCTGCTCCACTGTACTTTATCTCTATTGTACTCCACTGTACTCTACCTCCACAGTGCTCCACTGTGCTCTACCTCTACTGTACTCCACTGTACTCTACCTCTACTCTGCTCTACTGTGCTCTACCTCTACTGTACTCCACTGTACTCTATCTCTACTGTACTCCACTGTAATCTATCTCTACTGTGCTCCACTTTACTATTCCTCTACTGTGCTCCACTGTACTCCACTGTCATCTATCTCTACTGTGATCCACTGTACTCTACCTCTGCTGTGCTCTACTGTACTCTATCTCTACTCTACTCCACTGTACTCTACCTCTACTGTTCTCCACTGTACTCTACCTCTACTGTACTCCACTCTACTCTACCTCTACTGTGCTCCACTGTACTCTACCTCTAATGTATTCCACTGTACTCTACCTCTACTGTACTCTTCTCTACTCCACCTCTAATGTGCTCCACTCTACTCTACCTCTACTGTACTCCACTGTACTCTACCTCTACTGTACTCCACTGTACTCTACCTCTACTATACTCCACTGCACTTATCTCTACAGTGTTCTACTGTACTCTACCTCTACTATACTCCACTGTACTCTACCTCTACTCTACTCTACTGTACTCTATCTCTACTGTGCTCCACTGTACTCTACCTCTACTGTGCTCCACTGTACTCTGTCTCTACTGTACTCCACTGTACACTACCTCTACAGTGCTCCACTGTGCTCTACCTCTACTGTACTCCACTGTACTCTACCTCTACTCCGCTCTACTCTACTCAATCTCTACTGTACTCCACTGTACGCTATCTCTACTGTACTCCAATGTAGTCTACCTCAACTATACTCCCCTGTACTCTACCTCTACTGTGCTCCACTGTACTCTACATCTACTGTGCTCCACTGTACTCTACCTCTACTCTACTGCACTGTACTCTACCTCTACTATACTCCACTGTACTCTACCTCTACAGTGCTCCACTGTACTCTACCTCTACTGTACTCCAATGTACTCTACCTCTACTGTGCTCCACTGTACTCTACCTCTACTGTGCTCCACTGTACAATACCTCTATTGTAGTCCACTGTACTCTACCTCTACTGTGCTCCACTCTACTCTACCTCTACTGTGCTCCACTGTAATCTATCTCTACTCTAATCCACTGTACTCTATCGCTACTCTACTCCACTCTACTCTATCTCTACTGTACTCCACTGTACTCTACCTCTACTCTACTCTACTGTATTCCACCTCTACTGTGCTCCACTGTACTCCACTGTACTCTAGCTCTACTGTGCTCCACTGTGCTCTACCTCTACTGTGCTCTACTGTACTCTATATCTACTGTGCTCCACTGTACTTTACCTCTACTGTACTCCACTGTACTCCACCTCTACAGTACTCCACTGTACTTCCTCTACTGTGCTCCACTGTACTCTACCTCTACTGTGCTCTATTGTACTCTATCTCTACTGTGCTCTACTGTACTCTACCTCTACTATACTCCACTGTACTCTACCTCTACTGTGCTCCACTGTACTCTACCTCTACTGTGCTCCACTGTACACTACCTCTACTGTACTCCACTGTACTCTACCTCTACTGTGCTCCACTCTACTCTACCTCTACTGTGCTCCACTGTACTCTACCTCTACTGTGCTCTACTGTACTCTATCTCTACTGTGCTCCACTGTACTCTACCTCTACTGTACTCTACTCTACTCCAACTCTAATGTGCTCCACTCTACTCTACCTCTACTGTACTCCACTGTACTCTACCTCTACTCTGCTCTACTGTACTCTATATCTACTGTGCTCCACTGTACTCTACCTCTACTGTACTCTACTGTAGTCTACCTCAACTATACTCCACTGTACTCTACCTCTACTGTGCTCCACTGTACTCTACCTCTACTGTGCTCTACTGTACTCTATCTCTACTGTGCTCCACTGTACTCTACCTCTACTGTACTCCACTGTACTCCACCTCTACAGTGCTCCACTGTACTCTACCTCTACGCTGCTCTACTGTACTCTATCTCTACTGTGCTCCAATGTACTCTACCTCTACTGTACTCCACTGTAGTCTACCTAAACTATACTCCACTCTACTCTACCTCCACTGTGCTCCACTGTACTCTACCTCTACTCTACTCTACTCTACTCCACCTCTACTGTGCTCCACTGTACTCCACTGTACTCCAGCTCTACTGTGCTCCACTGTACTCTACCTCTACTGTACTCCACTGTACTCTACATCTACTGTGCTCCACTGTAATCTACCTCTACTGTACTCCACTGTACTCTACCTCTACTGTACTCCACTGTACTCTACCTCTACTGTACTCCACTGTATTCTACCTCTACTGTGCTCTACTGTACTCTATCTCTACTGTACTCCACTGTACTCTACCTCTACTGTACTCTACTGTTCTCTAAGTCTACTGTACTCTACTGTACTCCACCTCTACTGTGCTCCACTGTACTCCACTGTACTCTACCTCTACTGTGCTCCACTGTACTCTACCTCTACTGTACTCCACTGTACTCTATCTCTACTGTTCTCCACTGTACTCTACCTCTACTGTGCACCACTGTACTCTATATCTACTGTGCTCCACTGTACTTTACCTCTACTGTACTCCACTGTACTCCACCTCTACAGTACTCCACTGTACTTCCTCTACTGTGCTCCACTGTACTCTACCTCTACTGTGCTCTATTGTACTCTATCTCTACTGTGCTGTACTGTACTCTACCTCTACTATACTCCACTGTACTCTACCTCTACTGTGCTCCAAGGTACTCTACCTCTACTGTGCTCCACTGTACACTACCTCTACTGTACTCCACTGTACTCTACCTCTACTGTGCTCCACTCTACTCTACCTCTACTGTGCTCCACTGTACTCTACCTCTACTGTGCTCTACTGTACTCTATCTCTACTGTGCTCCACTGTACTCTACCTCTACTGTACTCTACTCTACTCCAACTCTAATGTGCTCCACTCTACTCTACCTCTACTGTACTCCACTGTACTCTACCTCTACTCTGCTCTACTGTACTCTATCTCTACTGTGCTCCACTGTACTCTACCTCTACTGTACTCTACTGTAGTCTACCTCAACTATACTCCACTGTACTCTACCTCTACTGTGCTCCACTGTACTCTACCTCTACTGTGCTCTACTGTACTCTATCTCTACTGTGCTCCACTGTACTCTACCTCTACTGTACTCCACTGTACTCCACCTCTACAGTGCTCCACTGTACTCTACCTCTACTGTACTCCACTGTACTCTACCTCTACGCTGCTCTACTGTACTCTATCTCTACTGTGCTCCACTGTACTCTACCTCTACTGTGCTCCACTGTACTCTACCTCTACTATACTCCACTGCACTTATCTCTACAGTGTTCTACTGTACTCTACCTCTACTATACTCCACTGTACTCTACCTCTACTCTACTCTACTGTACTCTATCTCTACTGTGCTCCAATGTACTCTACCTCTACTGTGCTCCACTGTACTCTATCTCTACTGTACTCCACTGTACACTACCTCTACAGTGCTCCACTGTGCTCTACCTCTACTGTACTCCACTGTACTCTACCTCTACTCCGCTCTACTCTACTCAATCTCTACTGTACTCCACTGTACGCTATCTCTACTGTACTCCAATGTAGTCTACCTCAACTATACTCCCCTGTACTCTACCTCTACTGTGCTCCACTGTACTCTACATCTACTGTGCTCCACTGTACTCTACCTCTACTCTACTGCACTGTACTCTACCTCTACTATACTCCACTGTACTCTACCTCTACAGTGCTCCACTGTACTCTACCTCTACTGTACTCCAATGTACTCTACCTCTACTGTGCTCCACTGTACTCTACCTCTACTGTGCTCCACTGTACAATACCTCTATTGTAGTCCACTGTACTCTACCTCTACTGTGCTCCACTCTACTCTACCTCTACTGTGCTCCACTGTAATCTATCTCTACTCTAATCCACTGTACTCTATCACTACTCTACTCCACTCTACTCTATCTCTACTGTACTCCACTGTACTCTACCTCTACTCTACTCTACTGTACTCCACCTCTACTGTGCTCCACTGTACTCCACTGTACTCTAGCTCTACTGTGCTCCACTGTACTCTACCTCTACTGTGCTCTACTGTACTCTATATCTACTGTGCTCCACTGTACTTTACCTCTACTGTACTCCACTGTACTCCACCTCTACAGTACTCCACTGTACTTCCTCTACTGTGCTCCACTGTACTCTACCTCTACTGTGCTCTATTGTACTCTATCTCTACTGTGCTGTACTGTACTCTACCTCTACTATACTCCACTGTACTCTACCTCTACTGTGCTCCACTGTACTCTACCTCTACTGTGCTCCACTGTACACTACCTCTACTGTACTCCACTGTACTCTACCTCTACTGTGCTCCACTCTACTCTACCTATACTGTGCTCCACTGTACTCTACCTCTACTGTGCTCTACTGTACTCTATCTCTACTGTGCTCCACTGTACTCTACCTCTACTGTACTCTACTCTACTCCAACTCTAATGTGCTCCACTCTACTCTACCTCTACTGTACTCCACTGTACTCTACCTCTACTCTGCTCTACTGTACTCTATCTCTACTGTGCTCCACTGTACTCTACCTCTACTGTACTCTACTCTAGTCTACCTCAACTATACTCCACTGTACTCTACCTCTACTGTGCTCCACTGTACTCTACCTCTACTGTGCTCTACTGTACTCTATCTCTACTGTGCTCCACTGTACTCTACCTCTACTGTACTCCACTGTACTCCACCTCTACAGTGCTCCACTGTACTCTACCTCTACTGTACTCCACTGTACTCTACCTCTACGCTGCTCTACTGTACTCTATCTCTACTGTGCTCCACTGTACTCTACCTCTACTGTACTCCACTGTAGTCTACCTAAACTATACTCCACTCTACTCTACCTCCACTGTGCTCCACTGTACTCTACCTCTACTCTACTCTACTCTACTCCACCTCTACTGTGCTCCACTGTACTCCACTGTACTCCAGCTCTACTGTGCTCCACTGTACTCTACCTCTACTGTACTCCACTGTACTCTACATCTACTGTGCTCCACTGTACTCTACCTCTACTGTACTCCACTCTACTCTACCTCTACTGTACTCCACTGTACTCTACCTCTACTGTACTCCACTGTATTCTACCTCTACTGTGCTCTACTGTACTCTATCTCTACTGTACTCCACTGTACTCTACCTCTACTGTACTGTACTGTTCTCTGAGTCTACTGTACTCTACTGTACTCCACCTCTACTGTGCTCCACTGTACTCCACTGTACTCTACCTCTACTGTGCTCCACTGTACTCTACCTCTACTGTACTCCACTGTACTCTATCTCTACTGTTCTCCACTGTACTCTACCTCTACTGTGCACCACTGTACTCCACTGTACTCTATCTCTACTGTGATCCACTGTACTCTACCTCTGCTGTGCTCCACTGTACTCTATCTCTACTCTACTCCACTGTACTCTATCTCTATTTTACTCCATTCTACTCTACCTCTACTGTACTCTACTGTACTCCACCTCTACTGTGCTCCACTGTACTCCACTGTACTCTTCCTCTACTGTACTCCACTGTACTCTATCTCTACTGTGCTCCACTGTACTCTACCTCTAATGGGCTCTACTGTACTCTTCTCTACTGTGATCCACTGTACTCTATTTCTACAGTACCCCACTGTACTCTACCTCTACTATGCTCCACTGTACTCTACTTCTACTGTGCTCCACTGTACACTACCTCTACTGTACTCCACTGTACTCTACCTCTACTGTACTCCACTGTACTCTATCTCTACTGTTCTCCACTGTACTCTACCTCTACTGTGCACCACTGTACTCTACCTCTACTGTGCACCACTGTACTCCACTGTACTCTACCTCTACTGTGCTCTACTGTACTCTATCTCTACTATGCTCACCTGTACTCTACCTCTACTGTACTCCACTGTACTCCACCTCTACAGTGCTCCACTGTACTCTACCTCTACTGTACTCCACTGTACTCTACCTCTTCTCTGCTCTATTGTACCCTATCTCTACTGTGCTCCACTGTACTCTACCTCTACTGTACTCCACTGTACTCCACCTCTACAGTGTTCTACTGTACTCTACCTCTACTGTACTCCACTGTACTCTACCTCTACTCTGCTCTACTGTACTCTATCTCTACTCTGCTCCACTGTACTCTACCTCTACTGTGCTCCACTGTACTCTACCTCTACTGTGCTCTACTGTACTCTATCTCTACTGTGCTCCACTGTACTCTACCTCTACTGTACTCCACTGTATTCCACCTCTACAGTGCTCCACTGTACTCTACCTCTACTGTACTCCACTGTACTCTACCTCTACTCTGCTCTACTGTACTCTATCTCTACTGTGCTCCACTGTACTCTACCTCTACTGTACTCCACTGTAGTCTACCTAAACTATACTCCACTCTACTCTACCTCCACTGTGCTCCACTGTACTCTGCCTCAACTATACTCCACTGTACTCTATCTCTACTCTAATCCACTGTACTCTATCTCTACTCTACTCCACTCTACTCTATCTCTACTGTACTCCACTGTACTCTACCTCTACTCTACTCTACTGTACTCCACCTCTACTGTGCTCCACTGTACTCCACTGTACTCCAGCTCTACTGTGCTCCACTGTACTCTACCTCTACTGTACTCCACTGTACTCTACATCTACTGTGCTCCACTGTACTCTACCTCTACTGTACTCCACTGTACTCTACCTCTACTGTACTCCACTGTACTCTACCTCTGCTGTGCTCCACTGTACTCTATCTCTACTCTACTCCACTGTACTCTATCTCTATTTTACTCCACTCTACTCTACCTCTACTGTACTGTACTGTACTCCACCTCTACTGTGCTCCACTGTACTCCACTGTACTCTTCCTCTACTGTACTCCACTGTACTCTATCTCTACTGTGCTCCACTGTACTCTACCTCTAATGTGCTCTACTGTACTCTTCTCTACTGTGATCCACTGTACTCTATTTCTACTGTACCCCACTGTACTCTACCTCTACTGTGCTCCACTGTACTCTACCTCTACTGTGCTCCACTGTACACTACCTCTACTGTACTCCACTGTACTCTACCTCTACTGTACTCCACTGTACTCTATCTCTACTGTTCTCCACTGTACTCTACCTCTACTGTGCACCACTGTACTCTACCTCTACTGTGCACCACTGTACTCCACTGTACTCTACCTCTACTGTGCTCTACTGTACTCTATCTCTACTATGCTCACCTGTACTCTACCTCTACTGTACTCCACTGTACTCCACCTCTACAGTGCTCCACGTTACTCTACCTCTACTGTACTCCACTGTACTCTACCTCTTCTCTGCTCTATTGTACCCTATCTCTACTGTGCTCCACTGTACTCTACCTCTACTGTACTCCACTGTACTCCACCTCTACAGTGTTCTACTGTACTCTACCTCTACTGTACTCCACTGTACTCTACCTCTACTCTGCTCTACTGTACTCCACCTCTACTGTGCTCCACTGTACTCCACTGTACTCTAGCTCTACTGTGCTCCACTGTACTCTACCTCTACTGTGCTCTACTGTACTCTATATCTACTGTGCTCCACTGTACTTTACCTCTACTGTACTCCACTGTACTCCACCTCTACAGTACTCCACTGTACTTCCTCTACTGTGCTCCACTGTACTCTACCTCTACTGTGCTCTATTGTACTCTATCTCTACTGTGCTGTACTGTACTCTACCTCTACTATACTCCACTGTACTCTACCTCTACTGTGCTCCACTGTACTCTACCTCTACTGTGCTCCACTGTACACTACCTCTACTGTACTCCACTGTACTCTACCTCTACTGTGCTCCACTCTACTCTACCTATACTGTGCTCCACTGTACTCTACCTCTACTGTGCTCTACTGTACTCTATCTCTACTGTGCTCCACTGTACTCTACCTCTACTGTACTCTACTCTACTCCAACTCTAATGTGCTCCACTCTACTCTACCTCTACTGTACTCCACTGTACTCTACCTCTACTCTGCTCTACTGTACTCTATCTCTACTGTGCTCCACTGTACTCTACCTCTACTGTACTCTACTGTAGTCTACCTCAACTATACTCCACTGTACTCTACCTCTACTGTGCTCCACTGTACTCTACCTCTACTGTGCTCTACTGTACTCTATCTCTACTGTGCTCCACTGTACTCTACCTCTACTGTACTCCACTGTACTCCACCTCTACAGTGCTCCACTGTACTCTACCTCTACTGTACTCCACTGTACTCTACCTCTACGCTGCTCTACTGTACTCTATCTCTACTGAAGATTCAAAATTTCATCTTTTAATATTATTTTATTATTAAATATTATGTATCTGTATTATTATTCTTTATTAATATTCATAATCAGTTGTATCATCTTATGAAGTTTCAAAAGCATGAGTTTGAATGCATGAGGGAACTATAGATAGCATGGATCCATGGGATGATCATATGTCAGACAGGGGGAAGCTATATTTTGCTATGGGGTGTGTACAATGTAACATGTTCGACTGATGTAAGTGCATCACAGATGTAAACAACAAGGATAGTTCTTAATATGGAAGTGAATTGTGACATGTTAAACATAACGTGTACGTATGACATACGTTCTAATTTTAAGAAGCTCAGAGCAACATGTTTTGTTACCTTACAAGGAAGCTGTAAGACTCTCTGTGATGTATAAAAGCTCAATCTTACCGTACTACCTCAGAGAAACACGGAAACGCATAGACCTGGCATGAATACAACATCTTGAAGTTTCTCTCCTGACATATAAGAATAAAATCTTTCTTGGCAAGATAACTGGTGTCTGGTCCCGTAAATCAAATAATAACGGGGAAACAAAAGAGGCTTTAATTCCAAGTCTACATTTGGCGTCACGAAGAACAGGATTGCATCTTCAGGCATTTGTCTCAATCATTCAAGGTAAGACTTTTTCTATTCTAAATAATTCTAAGTCTGCCTGATGATTGGACATTGACTGAAACTGCTTAAAAGAACTGTGTTATTTAAAGTACCAGTTGTTTTGCCAATGAATATATGTGTCAGAAAAATAAAAATAATTTAAATAATTAGAATGTGGCTTATTTGAGTTGCTCTGGTCAGTAGACCTCTGAATATTGAATGATGCTGGGGAAGTCTTTTTCATTTTTGAAAAAACTGTAAAAAGTGGATCTTTTTTAGGAAAAAGACCATCTTAGTCAAATTTTGGAAATAGCTGTAAGGCGATTTAGCAATTAGCTTGTAAGGTGGTTGGAATATGGCGAGATTGCGATAAAGGGCAGATTTATCTCTAAAATATATCCAATACACGAAGAATCGTTTCAGAAGAAGACGAGGATAGTGTGACAAGCAGTGATTTATAGCGGTTTACAGTGGCGGGTCTGTGCTTGAAGTTAGTACAGTGCAGTATAAAAAAAAATACAAATAAACCCTAAAACGTAAATACGCAGAGGATTGAACCCTTAGAAGAAGGGTATCAATGGAATAGATGCTAGAATTGCATGCATTCTGATTTTGACAATAAAGCTGTTCAGTGTTTGGAGGAAGAGACTGATCTGAGAGCAACTTTAGTGTGTATATATATATATATGTATATGTGTGTATATGTGTGTATGTATGTATATATATATATATATATATATATATAAATTAATCTGAATTAAGACAAACGAAAAAGAAAAACGGAAAATATTAGAGTTTTTTTTGTTTTTTTTTTGTTTCCCAACCCCTTCTTTGTTCTTGAGAAATTAGAACAGGTGGAAAGGGAGAAAAGCAGAGGGAGCTAAGCAGAGTGAGAAAAGCAGAGGGCCTCCCCTGGAATTCACACACACACTCCCTCACAAAAATAGCCCTGCTGTTTGAGCACACAGACACAGAGTGACAAATAATTTGCAATGGCAGAAAGTGGATTTAACAGCAGAACAATATCTGCTTGGTACTTAGAAAGAAAACAGAAAAAGCAAGCTAAGTTTTTGAAAAAAGGACTGGACATTAACACATCTATGGATGTGCAGTTAAGCTGGCTTGAGTCCCAGAAGGACTCTATCAAGTCAAAAGTATTTCCAATCCTCGCCGCACATTGGATTTTGAAACAAGGTGGAATTTGTTGCGGTCTCAATGGGTGCCCAGTCCCACTTGTTGAAGCAATGAAGCCTCAAATTGAAGCATATAACAAATTGAACAAAATTATGTCTATTAAATGTTCAGATGGAGAAAATACAACCAATGATGATTCATTTGATCCAGATTGGACAAATATAATAACTGAAGCTGAAAAGAAATATTCACAAGCACCAGTGAAATCTGCAACAACTGTAACGCCTCCTCCTTACAACCCAATTTATCCAATTTTGCCTGAACAATATACAAATTCATCTAAACCTCTGACACAGCCTCAAGCTTCGAGATCAAATGGAGGTCCAGTTGACAAAATGTATATTGCATCTGCACAAGCAGCTCCGGTAATAACAAGATCTAAAACAGTTCAGCCAAACAGAGACATGCTGCGATGTACACCAGTTCGGAATTATGATTCTGACTGGGGTGATGAGACAAGAGATGACGACATGATCACAATTGACAAGATCGGTCCTGAATTTTCTTCACCTGTAATTAAAAGGGAAGGATCTGAAATGATGACAGAAGAGAGACCATTCACACCAGGAGAACGTCAAGCCATTCTCACAGCCTTGCCTCCTCTGAAGAGACAAGATCCAAACACAGAGTTTTGGCGAGAATTAGACTCATTGATTGAAGCACATCAAATGACATTAAGAGACATACACACCATTGTGAAAGCTAAAATCCCAAGAGACAGATGGGAACGCTTGCCAGCTTCGATAACAACCGCCCAATGGATAGATTTGTGGGTTGATGGCCAGGGACGACCCCTGGGTCTTTGGCAAGCATTAGATGTGTTCCGAAAAGAAATCCAGGAAATCTTGGGCAGTGGTAAAATTCCTTTCACATTAGTGACATTGATTAAGCAAAAGGATGATGAATCTCCAGATGAATATGCTCTACGTAAGTGGAATGCTTATGAGAGATGGGCTCTCTGTGCCAAGAAACAACCTGACAGAGATGATGTACAGTTCACTGACACACTTGTGGATGGACTTAGCACAAAATACCAACAAGCCTTATCACTTGGAGTCAACCCAGGTGAGACATTTGACCAAATTATGCAATGGGCTGGCCGCTTAGAGATGGCTATGAGATCAAATAAAGAAGAAGGAAACAAGCCATATCGAAGAGGAGTGGCAACAGCTCAATACAACAAGGACACAAAGAATAGGGTGATTTCCTGCAGCAACTGTGGAAAGCGTGGACACTCAAAAATAGATTGTTGGGCTAAAGGAGGTGGAGCAGAAGGTCAAGGTCCATCATTTAGACAGGTCAGTGCAAAAAACCATAATGAAACCCCTCAAGGGAAGACGTGGACTGAAGCACAAGTCCGTCAGCTCATTGAGGGAATTATGCGTCCGCAATAGGAATCAGCGGCCCCCTGTATTAGTAAGAAAAGAGACAATCGCCTTTTCGTTAATGCATTAATAGGGGGCCACCCATGTGACATCCTTGTTGACACAGGCGCAGCCATTTCAATAACAGATCTGAATCTACCTACAACAGAGGAAACTATGGATGTTGAAGGAGTTGGAGGAGGTATCACAAAATTCCGCAAAAGTATTCAAGTTCCACTGCAAATACATGAAGATGAAGTCTTATGGACATCTTTCTGGGTTGGGCCGAATTCACAAGGAAGCCTTATTGGCATGGACATTCTTCCATTGTTAAACATGATCATATTCACTGACAGTCGTCAAATCGCTACAACTGCTGGGATAATACCACACGAAGATCGCACATGTAATCTAAGGTCTGTTGGTACAGCAAAACCAATTATCAGAAACTGGAAGAAAGACGGTGTGTGGGGTCTTCTGTGCAGTTTATATCCGGATGTTTGGGCTAAACACAAATTGGATTGTGGTAAAGCCAACATTGATCCCATTGTTATTGAGGGACCGATACATGCCCCTCATAAACAATACCCCATCCGACCTGAAGCAAGACGAGCCGTGGAGGAGATAGTGGCAGACTTGGAAGCTGAAGGAATCATCAGACAAACTTCATCTACCACTAATAGTCCTGTCTGGCCTGTCAAGAAATCTGATAACTCATGGAGACTAACCATTGATTACACAAGACTTAACAGTGTAACACCAAAACCGCATCCTATTGTGGCCAATCCTGCCACCATTCTGAATGACATTCCAGGAAATGCTAAAATGTTTACGGTACTGGATGTACTGTCGGCTTTCTGGTCTATACCTATAGACAAAAGATCTCAAGAGAAATTAGCCTTCACAGTGGGCGCAAAACAGTATGTTTGGAACAGACTCCCACAAGGTCTTAATCTTTCTCCTGTTGTATTTCATAGAGCTTTGGACCAGTTCTTAACGGAGCAAAAAGCTGAAATTGAGAAATCAGGAAGTGTCTGCCTCCAATATGTTGATGACTTGTTAATTGCAAGCCCAGATGAAAACAGCCATGTATTTGCTCTGAATGTTGTCCTACAAGCCCTTAGGAAAGGGGGATTCAAAGTTAACCCCGATAAAGCACAGCTGGCCAAATCCAAGGTTATCTATTTGGGCCAAGAAATATCTGTGGAGGGAAGGAGAATGACAACAGAGCGTGTAGAGGCATTACGACAACTTCCAAAACCTCTAACAGTTACAGGAATGCGGAAGGTGATGGGACTTTTCAACTATTGTCGTCAGTATATACCTGATTTTGCTAGCATCACCAGCCCCCTCATCGACCTGTACAAGGGAGGAAAGCCTGGAGTGGAACAGATAAACTGGACACCAGAAGCTGAGGAAGCGTTTACTTCTATGAAAGAAAAACTGACTTCAGCCCCAGCATTGGGACTTCCTGACGGACGGTTGCATTTTCATTTGTGGACCAGGGTAGGAGATGAGACCTATTCAGCAGTACTGTGTCAAAAACCAGGTGATCGATACAGACCAGTTGGATACTTTTCCACAAAGATTCCTGTCACTATGATTGGGCAACCACGATGTATACAAGCCCTCGATGGTGCCACATGGGCAGTGGATGCTGTTGAGAATCTGATAGGAGCACAAACTATCATATTGCACACTCCACACAGTATAGTGACGCTGTTGAACAACACGAACATCAAAACCATAACTGATGCAAGAAGAGCAAAATGGGAAGCAACTTTGTTGAACAAAGATTTAAGAGTGGAAATCATCAGGGACACGACTCTTAACCCTGCAACAATGATGCTGGAACCACACGAGGGAATACCACATGAGTGTGAAAAACAAGTAGAAGAAGATAGTCTTGGTCCAGTTAATCCAATCCCTCTTGAAAACCCAGACAAAGAGTTATGGGTTGATGGATCCAGTTATTATGTTGATGGAAAACGACATACTGGATGGGCTGTAGTGAAAGGAGATGGAACTGTTGTAAAGAAAGGAGCCCTTCCTGGGAAATTTTCAGCACAAGTAGCTGAACTTATAGCACTTACAGAAGCCTTTGAACTATCAGAAGGAGATCGAGTCAACATCTATACAGATAGTCGTTATGCTTTTGGCGTGGTCCATGACTACCTTGCTCTGTGGAAAAGACGTGGACTTATCACTAGCAGTGGGAGCGAAATACAACATGCTTCCATAATTCGTCGTTTGATTACAGCATGTTACTTACCCCGAGAAGCAGCCGTGATCAAAGTAAAATCACATCAATCTGACAAGTCCAAAGAAAGTCAAGGAAACACGGCAGCAGATGCAGCAGCTAGAGAAGCAGCTCTACTTCCTTTTACTCCTGTTACCTTGGTAAAGGAAAATAGCAAGGATAATCCTGAGCTCCATCTTCTGTCATATCAATTGGAGACAGATGAAGAGAAAGAACAATGGATGAAAGCGGGAGCGAAAGAGGATGATCAAGGTATCTGGAGAATTCCAACAGGACAAGTGGTGATGCCTATCGGAACAAGAAGAGAACTAATGCAGCTGTATCATGGAAAGGTACATGCTGGAGCAAAAGCAATGAAATCTCAAATCAGTGAGACTTGGTGGTGGCCAAGAATGATGAGAGACATTGATGATTACTGTAGGAGATGCTTGATATGCCTCAAAGCAAATGTAGGAAAATCTGTAAAGGTGCGAATGTCACATGCACCCAGACCAACAGGTCCATGGACACACCTTCAAATTGATTTCACAGGACCTTTATCACCCAGTGGAGGGTATCAATACATACTTGTAATCATGGACAGATTTACTAGATGGGTGGAAGCATACCCTACAAAATCCTGCACTGCTGAAGCGGCAGCACGAGTAATGGTGGAAGAAGTTTTTCCTCGCTGGGGCCTTCCATATGAACTTGATTCTGACAATGGAACTCATTTCACTGGGAAATTGATGAAGGAAGCAATGAAATTGATGGGAATTAAACAGAAATTCCACATTCCTTATAGGCCGGAAAGCTCAGGCCTGGTTGAACGAATGAATAGATCTTTGAAAACCGCTCTTACCAAAGCCATTCTGCAAACTGGCCAAGGCTGGCATAAGTTATTACCTGCTATTCTGTGGAACTTGAGAGCAACTCCAAACCGAGTTACAGGACTAACCCCTTTTGAACTAATGACGGGAAGAGCAATGGTTCTACCTCCTGATGCTCCGCCACCAGCGGGAACAGGAGGAGACTCTACTTTATTCCAAGAAAAGTTACGACGCTATCTCGCAATGCTAGACAAAGCTACTAAAGACAATAATAAGAAAGTGCGAGAAGCTCAAAAGCAATGGGATGAAAAACACACCACTACTGACATTCCACACATTCCCGAGTTAGGTAGTTTTGTTATGATCAAACGAATTGCTAGGAAAGGTTTAGAGCCTAGATGGGAAGGACCATATGAGATACTCCTAACTACTGATACAAGTGTTTGTCTCAAAGGGAAGGGTGTAGGAACAGATAGATGGTATCATTGGTCACAAGTTAAACCTTGCTTAGTGAATAAACAAGATGATAATGATGGCTTATGGCCTGAGATTGAGCAATGTTCATCCATTAGTTTTAAAGATTGGGAACAAAGAAGTGATGTTAATTATTTCTCTGCTTCCATTTCAGGAATCAGTTCCATTGACATTGATTAGAGATGGTTGCAAGTTATTCTCGATACCCAACGACGATGGTATGCTTATTTTTAATTTTACTTGGCATTTATCAAGAAAGCCAAGCCTTATGGACTCCTCGAGTTCAAGAAATCACTCGGAATGCAACTCTGAAATCTGGCCAACATTTTACTCTACCCTTTATTTCCAAATGGGGATTATGGGATTGGGTGCCACGCAATGATAAAGACCTTGCTAAATATCGTAAGGACGTCTTTGGAGGATGTAACTTTTACCACCAATGTTACAAAAGCAGAGTAATTTGGCCGGTAAAAGACGGGGGGTATACTGGTAGTGCTCAAAGACGAGACATTTGTTCAAAAGAACAATGTGAAGTTATAGGGTTAAACCTCATAACGTCTACTAATGTGGAAATTAATTTTGTTCTGAACCGTACCCACATGCTTACAATATGGGATTCATTGACCCAAGGGTGTATTTATCCCATAGTGTTGCCATGTGAAGGGTTTCTGGGGGATGCTTCCTCAAGAACAACAAGATTTAAGGGAAATTATGTACGAGTATGGCATTCAGAAGATGAGAATGAATATTGTGAGACTGAACTAGAAACTGGGGAAATCGGAAGGTGTTTTTATCTTTCTGCGGAAAAGACAAACAAAGCTGAAACATGCCCAAATACAACTATTGCACCAGCTCATGGTATTTTGTTGGCAAAAGAAACCAAAACCTTGATAAATGAAGCCCATATGGTGCGACAACGAATTAATTATAACTTAAACTCTCTTCTTACAGTTTTTGATCAGTCTTATTGTGGTAATTTTACACAAATAAGAAGTTGGTTGGACAAAGAAGTTAAATATTATACCTCTAAAAATCCTCTGAGTAGTAAAAATCGTAAAACTCGAAGTATATGGGGAGACATAGCGGGGGTATTTGGTTCTGTCAATTCAATTAGTAATACTGCTCAAATGAATCAACTAAGCGAGTATACTCAGTGGGTGGGAACAATGACTGGGAAAGGACTCACTGAGGCTCTTCAGGGTTCTCTACATATTATAGCAGCGGGTCAGCATCTTAATGATGCTGCAAAGGAATTGGCAGATGCATTAACAAAATCATCTAATTTTGAGACACATCGTGCGGCGTGTTTATTTTTAGCTCAGAATTTAAAGGATCAAATGGTAGAAGATATTCAAGTTATTCGAATGGGACAAGTTCCTGAGCGAATAGCAGAATCTTTGTTAGTGGTTTTCGGTAATCAACTTAATTTGACTTCTGCTAAACATATTCCATTAGTTAAAATCGCTATTAATGAAAATTCGTTGTCAGGTTCTGGAATGTTACCTTTGATTATGATATGGCCTCAATATGGGAAGCGCAATATTATGACAGTCAGGCAATTCCAATCTATGGGTGTTAGACAAGGAAATTCAGTAATTAGATTAGGAAGGAATGGATATTGGGCTGACGGCAATACACCGATGATTTCTACCACAGACTGTTGTGTTGAGGAACATGAGTGGGTAATTTGCTCATGCTCTACAATGTTTAGTCTATCTCTTAATGGTTCTGCTGTTTGGGAAGTAGTTCCTTTAGATCAAGCCACAGGTGCATGGCAGGTGTCAGAAGCACAGTGGTGTATATTACATGATGGAATAAGTGAAAATATGATATACGGGGGAAAGTTGTGTCCAATTCCTCCTGATCCATTTTGCCTTGAGATTCTCTATCCTCTTCACTTGGGTGGAATTCATGTTCCACATGTGCAACTGTTGCAGTTAGAGCCACAATGGTGGAATAATGATCTAGTAGAAGAACGGAATTATGACCTCTTTGAAATGGTTAGAAGAGTTAAAAAGAGTGTAAAAGCAGCTCAAGAGGAGGGAATTCAAGCAATGGGTCATGTTATTGTAGCAAATGGAGTAGCTAAATTAATGTCTGAAAGGAAACTACCACGAATCCTAGGGAATTTATCATGGTCCGATTGGATAGTTTTGACTATGGTAGGAGTTTTTGTCTTCATGCTAATAATCCAAGTCCTTATATGTGTTACTAGAAGGAAAAGTACCAAACCTGTCAAATTGATTATTTCTAACCAAATGGATAGAACTAAGAATGGGACATACAGCGTGAAATAAGAGATTTTATGCAAAACACTACCTCACAAACAATGAACATCCGCTTACTGATTTTCAACCCCAAGGGATAGGATCCTTTAACGTCAACGTTTATTTTAATTTCTTGTTTTGGTTCGGAACTGAAGGATTTAATTAATTAACAAGTTAATTAATTAATGAGTTCAGGCACGGGCAGAAGACTTATTAGTTTTTCTTTTCTTAGATGATTGGGGTTCATTTTAAAGACATACACATAGATATTAAAATACACATAGTATACGGGGACATAACATGGGTTGGGGTTTTGTTCTTTGTTTTGTTTCTCTGTTTCCATTCTTCTGTTCTTTCTGTCTATTTTCTTGGTCTGCTATTTCTTCTCCTCACTATCACTTCTATAGGTTGGCCACCTGGGAATGATGGTGTGGAACTGACGGCCGTAGTTCCAGTGGAGGGAGATGAAGATTCAAAATTTCATCTTTTAATATTATTTTATTATTAAATATTATGTATCTGTATTATTATTCTTTATTAATATTCATAATCAGTTGTATCATCTTATGAAGTTTCAAAAGCATGAGTTTGAATGCATGAGGGAACTATAGATAGCATGGATCCATGGGATGATCATATGTCAGACAGGGGGAAGCTATATTTTGCTATGGGGTGTGTACAATGTAACATGTTCGACTGATGTAAGTGCATCACAGATGTAAACAACAAGGATAGTTCTTAATATGGAAGTGAATTGTGACATGTTAAACATAACGTGTACGTATGACATACGTTCTAATTTTAAGAAGCTCAGAGCAACATGTTTTGTTACCTTACAAGGAAGCTGTAAGACTCTCTGTGATGTATAAAAGCTCAATCTTACCGTACTACCTCAGAGAAACACGGAAACGCATAGACCTGGCATGAATACAACATCTTGAAGTTTCTCTCCTGACATATAAGAATAAAATCTTTCTTGGCAAGATAACTGGTGTCTGGTCCCGTAAATCAAATAATAACGGGGAAACAAAAGAGGCTTTAATTCCAAGTCTACATCTACTGTGCTCCACTGTACTCTACCTCTACTGTACTCCACTGTAGTCTACCTAAACTATACTCCACTCTACTCTACCTCCACTGTGCTCCACTGTACTCTACCTCTACTCTACTCTACTCTACTCCACCTCTACTGTGCTCCACTGTACTCCACTGTACTCCAGCTCTACTGTGCTCCACTGTACTCTACCTCTACTGTACTCCACTGTACTCTACATCTACTGTGCTCCACTGTACTCTACCTCTACTGTACTCCACTCTACTCTACCTCTACTGTACTCCACTGTACTCTACCTCTACTGTACTCCACTGTATTCTACCTCTACTGTGCTCTACTGTACTCTATCTCTACTGTACTCCACTGTACTCTACCTCTACTGTACTGTACTGTTCTCTGAGTCTACTGTACTCTACTGTACTCCACCTCTACTGTGCTCCACTGTACTCCACTGTACTCTACCTCTACTGTGCTCCACTGTACTCTACCTCTACTGTACTCCACTGTACTCTATCTCTACTGTTCTCCACTGTACTCTACCTCTACTGTGCACCACTGTACTCCACTGTACTCTATCTCTACTGTGATCCACTGTACTCTACCTCTGCTGTGCTCCACTGTACTCTATCTCTACTCTACTCCACTGTACTCTATCTCTATTTTACTCCATTCTACTCTACCTCTACTGTACTCTACTGTACTCCACCTCTACTGTGCTCCACTGTACTCCACTGTACTCTTCCTCTACTGTACTCCACTGTACTCTATCTCTACTGTGCTCCACTGTACTCTACCTCTAATGGGCTCTACTGTACTCTTCTCTACTGTGATCCACTGTACTCTATTTCTACAGTACCCCACTGTACTCTACCTCTACTATGCTCCACTGTACTCTACTTCTACTGTGCTCCACTGTACACTACCTCTACTGTACTCCACTGTACTCTACCTCTACTGTACTCCACTGTACTCTATCTCTACTGTTCTCCACTGTACTCTACCTCTACTGTGCACCACTGTACTCTACCTCTACTGTGCACCACTGTACTCCACTGTACTCTACCTCTACTGTGCTCTACTGTACTCTATCTCTACTATGCTCACCTGTACTCTACCTCTACTGTACTCCACTGTACTCCACCTCTACAGTGCTCCACTGTACTCTACCTCTACTGTACTCCACTGTACTCTACCTCTTCTCTGCTCTATTGTACCCTATCTCTACTGTGCTCCACTGTACTCTACCTCTACTGTACTCCACTGTACTCCACCTCTACAGTGTTCTACTGTACTCTACCTCTACTGTACTCCACTGTACTCTACCTCTACTCTGCTCTACTGTACTCTATCTCTACTCTGCTCCACTGTACTCTACCTCTACTGTGCTCCACTGTACTCTACCTCTACTGTGCTCTACTGTACTCTATCTCTACTGTGCTCCACTGTACTCTACCTCTACTGTACTCCACTGTATTCCACCTCTACAGTGCTCCACTGTACTCTACCTCTACTGTACTCCACTGTACTCTACCTCTACTCTGCTCTACTGTACTCTATCTCTACTGTGCTCCACTGTACTCTACCTCTACTGTACTCCACTGTAGTCTACCTAAACTATACTCCACTCTACTCTACCTCCACTGTGCTCCACTGTACTCTGCCTCAACTATACTCCACTGTACTCTATCTCTACTCTAATCCACTGTACTCTATCTCTACTCTACTCCACTCTACTCTATCTCTACTGTACTCCACTGTACTCTACCTCTACTCTACTCTACTGTACTCCACCTCTACTGTGCTCCACTGTACTCCACTGTACTCCAGCTCTACTGTGCTCCACTGTACTCTACCTCTACTGTACTCCACTGTACTCTACATCTACTGTGCTCCACTGTACTCTACCTCTACTGTACTCCACTGTACTCTACCTCTACTGTACTCCACTGTACTCTACCTCTGCTGTGCTCCACTGTACTCTATCTCTACTCTACTCCACTGTACTCTATCTCTATTTTACTCCACTCTACTCTACCTCTACTGTACTGTACTGTACTCCACCTCTACTGTGCTCCACTGTACTCCACTGTACTCTTCCTCTACTGTACTCCACTGTACTCTATCTCTACTGTGCTCCACTGTACTCTACCTCTAATGTGCTCTACTGTACTCTTCTCTACTGTGATCCACTGTACTCTATTTCTACTGTACCCCACTGTACTCTACCTCTACTGTGCTCCACTGTACTCTACCTCTACTGTGCTCCACTGTACACTACCTCTACTGTACTCCACTGTACTCTACCTCTACTGTACTCCACTGTACTCTATCTCTACTGTTCTCCACTGTACTCTACCTCTACTGTGCACCACTGTACTCTACCTCTACTGTGCACCACTGTACTCCACTGTACTCTACCTCTACTGTGCTCTACTGTACTCTATCTCTACTATGCTCACCTGTACTCTACCTCTACTGTACTCCACTGTACTCCACCTCTACAGTGCTCCACGTTACTCTACCTCTACTGTACTCCACTGTACTCTACCTCTTCTCTGCTCTATTGTACCCTATCTCTACTGTGCTCCACTGTACTCTACCTCTACTGTACTCCACTGTACTCCACCTCTACAGTGTTCTACTGTACTCTACCTCTACTGTACTCCACTGTACTCTACCTCTACTCTGCTCTACTGTACTCTATCTCTACTCTGCTCCACTGTACTCTACCTCTACTGTGCTCCACTGTACTCTACCTCTACTGTGCTCTACTGTACTCTATCTCTACTGTGCTCCACTGTACTCTACCTCTACTGTACTCCACTGTATTCCACCTCTACAGTGCTCCACTGTACTCTACCTCTACTGTACTCCACTGTACTCTACCTCTACTCTGCTCTACTGTACTCTATCTCTACTGTGCTCCACTGTACTCTACCTCTACTGTACTCCACTGTAGTCTACCTAAACTATACTCCACTCTACTCTACGTCCACTGTGCTCCACTGTACTCTGCCTCAACTATACTCCACTGTACTCTATCTCTACTCTAATCCACTGTACTCTATCTCTACTCTACTCCACTCTACTCTATCTCTACTGTACTCCACTGTACTCTACCTCTACTCTACTCTACTGTACTCCACCTCTACTGTGCTCCACTGTACTCCACTGTACTCCAGCTCTACTGTGCTCCACTGTACTCTACCTCTACTGTACTCCACTGTACTCTACATCTACTGTGCTCCACTGTACTCTACCTCTACTGTATTCCACTGTACTCTACCTCTACTGTACTCCACTGTACTCTACCTGTACTGTACTCCACTGTATTCTACCTCTACTGTGCTCTACTGTACTCTATCTCTACTGTGCTCCACTGTACTCTACCTCTACTGTGCTCCACTGTACACTACCTCTACTGTACTCCACTGTACTCTACCTCTACTGTGCTCCACTCTACTCTACCTCTACTGTGCTCCACTGTACTCTACCTCTACTGTGCTCTACTGTACTCTATCTCTACTGTGCTCCACTGTACTCTACCTCTACTGTACTCTACTCTACTCCAACTCTAATGTGCTCCACTCTACTCTACCTCTACTGTACTCCACTGTACTCTACCTCTACTCTGCTCTACTGTACTCTATCTCTACTGTGCTCCACTGTACTCTACCTCTACTGTACTCTACTGTAGTCTACCTCAACTATACTCCACTGTACTCTACCTCTACTGTGCTCCACTGTACTCTACCTCTACTATGCTCTACTGTACTCTATCTCTACTGTGCTCCACTGTACTCTACCTCTACTGTACTCCACTGTACTCCACCTCTACAGTGCTCCACTGTACTCTACCTCTACTGTACTCCACTGTACTCTACCTCTACGCTGCTCTACTGTACTCTATCTCTACTGTGCTCCACTGTACTCTACCTCTACTGTACTCCACTGTAGTCTACCTAAACTATACTCCACTCTACTCTACCTCCACTGTGCTCCACTGTACTCTACCTCTACTCTACTCTACTCTACTCCACCTCTACTGTGCTCCACTGTACTCCACTGTACTCCAGCTCTACTGTGCTCCACTGTACTCTACCTCTACTGTACTCCACTGTACTCTACATCTACTGTGCTCCACTGTAATCTACCTCTACTGTACTCCACTCTACTCTACCTCTACTGTACTCCACTGTACTCTACCTCTACTGTACTCCACTGTATTCTACCTCTACTGTGCTCTACTGTACTCTATCTCTACTGTACTCCACTGTACTCTACCTCTACTGTACTGTACTGTTCTCTGAGTCTACTGTACTCTACTGTACTCCACCTCTACTGTGCTCCACTGTACTCCACTGTACTCCAGCTCTACTGTGCTCCACTGTACTCTACCTCTACTGTACTCCACTGTACTCTACATCTACTGTGCTCCACTGTACTCTACCTCTACAGTATTCCACTGTACTCTACCTCTACTGTACTCCACTGTACTCTACCTGTACTGTACTCCACTGTATTCTACCTCTACTGTGCTCTACTGTACTCTATCTCTACTGTACTCCACTGTACTCTACCTCTACTGTACTGTACTGTTCTCTAAGTCTACTGTACTCTACTGTACTCCACCTCTACTGTGCTCCACTGTACTCCACTGTACTCTACCTCTACTGTGCTCCACTGTACTCTACCTCTACTGTACTCCACTGTACTCTATCTCTACTGTGCTCCACTGTACTCTACCTCTAGTGTACTCCACTGTACTCTATCTCTACTGTTCTCCACTGTACTCTACCTCTAATGTGCACCACTGTACTCCACTGTACTCTATCTCTACTCTGATCCACTGTAATCTACCTCTGCTGTGCTCCACTGTACTCTATCTCTACTCTACTCCACTGTACTCTATCGCTATTTTACTCCACTGTACTCTACCTCTACTGTACTCTACTGTACTCCACCTCTACTCTGCTCCACTGTACTCCACTGTATTCTTCCTCTACTGTACTCCACTGTACTCTACCTCTACTGTACTCCACTGTACTCTATCTCTACTGTGCTCCACTGTACTCTACCTCTAGTGTACTCCACTGTACTCTACATCTACTGTGCTCCACTGTACTCTACCTCTACTGTGATCCACTGTACTCTACCTCTACTGTGCTCTACTGTACTCTATCTCTACTGTACTCCACTGTACTCTACCTCTACTGTACTGTACTGTTCTCTAAGTCTACTGTACTCTACTGTACTCCACCTCTACTGTGCTCCACTGTACTCCACTGTACTCTACCTCTACTGTGCTCCACTGTACTCTACCTCTACTGTACTCCACTGTACTCTATCTCTACTGTGCTCCACTGTACTCTACCTCTACTGTACTCCACTGTACTCTATCTCTACTGTTCTCCACTGTACTCTACCTCTACTGTGCACCACTGTACTCTTCTCTACTGTGCTCCACTGTACTCTACCTCTACTGTACTCCACTGTACTCTATCTCTACTGTTCTCCACTGTACTCTACCTCTACTGTGCTCTACTGTACTCTTCTCTACTGTGCTCTACTGTACTCTATTTCTACTGTGCCCCACTGTACTCTACATCTACTGTGCTCCACTGTACTCTACCTCTACTGTGCTCCACTGTACACTACCTCTACTGTACTCCACTGTACTCTACCTCTACTGTGCTCCACTGTACTCTACCTCTACTGTGCTCCACTGTACTCTACCTCTACTCTGCTCCACTGTACTTTATCTCTATTGTACTCCACTGTACTCTACCTCCACAGTGCTCCACTGTGCTCTACCTCTACTGTACTCCACTGTACTCTACCTCTACTCTGCTCTACTGTGCTCTACCTCTACTGTACTCCACTGTACTCTATCTCTACTGTACTCCACTGTAATCTATCTCTACTGTGCTCCACTTTACTATTCCTCTACTGTGCTCCACTGTACTCCACTGTCATCTATCTCTACTGTGATCCACTGTACTCTACCTCTGCTGTGCTCTACTGTACTCTATCTCTACTCTACTCCACTGTACTCTACCTCTACTGTTCTCCACTGTACTCTACCTCTACTGTACTCCACTCTACTCTACCTCTACTGTGCTCCACTGTACTCTACCTCTAATGTATTCCACTGTACTCTACCTCTACTGTACTCTTCTCTACTCCACCTCTAATGTGCTCCACTCTACTCTACCTCTACTGTACTCCACTGTACTCTACCTCTACTGTACTCCACTGTACTCTACCTCTACTATACTCCACTGCACTTATCTCTACAGTGTTCTACTGTACTCTACCTCTACTATACTCCACTGTACTCTACCTCTACTCTACTCTACTGTACTCTATCTCTACTGTGCTCCACTGTACTCTACCTCTACTGTGCTCCACTGTACTCTGTCTCTACTGTACTCCACTGTACACTACCTCTACAGTGCTCCACTGTGCTCTACCTCTACTGTACTCCACTGTACTCTACCTCTACTCCGCTCTACTCTACTCAATCTCTACTGTACTCCACTGTACGCTATCTCTACTGTACTCCAATGTAGTCTACCTCAACTATACTCCCCTGTACTCTACCTCTACTGTGCTCCACTGTACTCTACATCTACTGTGCTCCACTGTACTCTACCTCTACTCTACTGCACTGTACTCTACCTCTACTATACTCCACTGTACTCTACCTCTACAGTGCTCCACTGTACTCTACCTCTACTGTACTCCAATGTACTCTACCTCTACTGTGCTCCACTGTACTCTACCTCTACTGTGCTCCACTGTACAATACCTCTATTGTAGTCCACTGTACTCTACCTCTACTGTGCTCCACTCTACTCTACCTCTACTGTGCTCCACTGTAATCTATCTCTACTCTAATCCACTGTACTCTATCGCTACTCTACTCCACTCTACTCTATCTCTACTGTACTCCACTGTACTCTACCTCTACTCTACTCTACTGTATTCCACCTCTACTGTGCTCCACTGTACTCCACTGTACTCTAGCTCTACTGTGCTCCACTGTGCTCTACCTCTACTGTGCTCTACTGTACTCTATATCTACTGTGCTCCACTGTACTTTACCTCTACTGTACTCCACTGTACTCCACCTCTACAGTACTCCACTGTACTTCCTCTACTGTGCTCCACTGTACTCTACCTCTACTGTGCTCTATTGTACTCTATCTCTACTGTGCTCTACTGTACTCTACCTCTACTATACTCCACTGTACTCTACCTCTACTGTGCTCCACTGTACTCTACCTCTACTGTGCTCCACTGTACACTACCTCTACTGTACTCCACTGTACTCTACCTCTACTGTGCTCCACTCTACTCTACCTCTACTGTGCTCCACTGTACTCTACCTCTACTGTGCTCTACTGTACTCTATCTCTACTGTGCTCCACTGTACTCTACCTCTACTGTACTCTACTCTACTCCAACTCTAATGTGCTCCACTCTACTCTACCTCTACTGTACTCCACTGTACTCTACCTCTACTCTGCTCTACTGTACTCTATATCTACTGTGCTCCACTGTACTCTACCTCTACTGTACTCTACTGTAGTCTACCTCAACTATACTCCACTGTACTCTACCTCTACTGTGCTCCACTGTACTCTACCTCTACTGTGCTCTACTGTACTCTATCTCTACTGTGCTCCACTGTACTCTACCTCTACTGTACTCCACTGTACTCCACCTCTACAGTGCTCCACTGTACTCTACCTCTACGCTGCTCTACTGTACTCTATCTCTACTGTGCTCCAATGTACTCTACCTCTACTGTACTCCACTGTAGTCTACCTAAACTATACTCCACTCTACTCTACCTCCACTGTGCTCCACTGTACTCTACCTCTACTCTACTCTACTCTACTCCACCTCTACTGTGCTCCACTGTACTCCACTGTACTCCAGCTCTACTGTGCTCCACTGTACTCTACCTCTACTGTACTCCACTGTACTCTACATCTACTGTGCTCCACTGTAATCTACCTCTACTGTACTCCACTGTACTCTACCTCTACTGTACTCCACTGTACTCTACCTCTACTGTACTCCACTGTATTCTACCTCTACTGTGCTCTACTGTACTCTATCTCTACTGTACTCCACTGTACTCTACCTCTACTGTACTCTACTGTTCTCTAAGTCTACTGTACTCTACTGTACTCCACCTCTACTGTGCTCCACTGTACTCCACTGTACTCTACCTCTACTGTGCTCCACTGTACTCTACCTCTACTGTACTCCACTGTACTCTATCTCTACTGTTCTCCACTGTACTCTACCTCTACTGTGCACCACTGTACTCTATATCTACTGTGCTCCACTGTACTTTACCTCTACTGTACTCCACTGTACTCCACCTCTACAGTACTCCACTGTACTTCCTCTACTGTGCTCCACTGTACTCTACCTCTACTGTGCTCTATTGTACTCTATCTCTACTGTGCTGTACTGTACTCTACCTCTACTATACTCCACTGTACTCTACCTCTACTGTGCTCCAAGGTACTCTACCTCTACTGTGCTCCACTGTACACTACCTCTACTGTACTCCACTGTACTCTACCTCTACTGTGCTCCACTCTACTCTACCTCTACTGTGCTCCACTGTACTCTACCTCTACTGTGCTCTACTGTACTCTATCTCTACTGTGCTCCACTGTACTCTACCTCTACTGTACTCTACTCTACTCCAACTCTAATGTGCTCCACTCTACTCTACCTCTACTGTACTCCACTGTACTCTACCTCTACTCTGCTCTACTGTACTCTATCTCTACTGTGCTCCACTGTACTCTACCTCTACTGTACTCTACTGTAGTCTACCTCAACTATACTCCACTGTACTCTACCTCTACTGTGCTCCACTGTACTCTACCTCTACTGTGCTCTACTGTACTCTATCTCTACTGTGCTCCACTGTACTCTACCTCTACTGTACTCCACTGTACTCCACCTCTACAGTGCTCCACTGTACTCTACCTCTACTGTACTCCACTGTACTCTACCTCTACGCTGCTCTACTGTACTCTATCTCTACTGTGCTCCACTGTACTCTACCTCTACTGTGCTCCACTGTACTCTACCTCTACTATACTCCACTGCACTTATCTCTACAGTGTTCTACTGTACTCTACCTCTACTATACTCCACTGTACTCTACCTCTACTCTACTCTACTGTACTCTATCTCTACTGTGCTCCAATGTACTCTACCTCTACTGTGCTCCACTGTACTCTATCTCTACTGTACTCCACTGTACACTACCTCTACAGTGCTCCACTGTGCTCTACCTCTACTGTACTCCACTGTACTCTACCTCTACTCCGCTCTACTCTACTCAATCTCTACTGTACTCCACTGTACGCTATCTCTACTGTACTCCAATGTAGTCTACCTCAACTATACTCCCCTGTACTCTACCTCTACTGTGCTCCACTGTACTCTACATCTACTGTGCTCCACTGTACTCTACCTCTACTCTACTGCACTGTACTCTACCTCTACTATACTCCACTGTACTCTACCTCTACAGTGCTCCACTGTACTCTACCTCTACTGTACTCCAATGTACTCTACCTCTACTGTGCTCCACTGTACTCTACCTCTACTGTGCTCCACTGTACAATACCTCTATTGTAGTCCACTGTACTCTACCTCTACTGTGCTCCACTCTACTCTACCTCTACTGTGCTCCACTGTAATCTATCTCTACTCTAATCCACTGTACTCTATCGCTACTCTACTCCACTCTACTCTATCTCTACTGTACTCCACTGTACTCTACCTCTACTCTACTCTACTGTACTCCACCTCTACTGTGCTCCACTGTACTCCACTGTACTCTAGCTCTACTGTGCTCCACTGTACTCTACCTCTACTGTGCTCTACTGTACTCTATATCTACTGTGCTCCACTGTACTTTACCTCTACTGTACTCCACTGTACTCCACCTCTACAGTACTCCACTGTACTTCCTCTACTGTGCTCCACTGTACTCTACCTCTACTGTGCTCTATTGTACTCTATCTCTACTGTGCTGTACTGTACTCTACCTCTACTATACTCCACTGTACTCTACCTCTACTGTGCTCCACTGTACTCTACCTCTACTGTGCTCCACTGTACACTACCTCTACTGTACTCCACTGTACTCTACCTCTACTGTGCTCCACTCTACTCTACCTATACTGTGCTCCACTGTACTCTACCTCTACTGTGCTCTACTGTACTCTATCTCTACTGTGCTCCACTGTACTCTACCTCTACTGTACTCTACTCTACTCCAACTCTAATGTGCTCCACTCTACTCTACCTCTACTGTACTCCACTGTACTCTACCTCTACTCTGCTCTACTGTACTCTATCTCTACTGTGCTCCACTGTACTCTACCTCTACTGTACTCTACTGTAGTCTACCTCAACTATACTCCACTGTACTCTACCTCTACTGTGCTCCACTGTACTCTACCTCTACTGTGCTCTACTGTACTCTATCTCTACTGTGCTCCACTGTACTCTACCTCTACTGTACTCCACTGTACTCCACCTCTACAGTGCTCCACTGTACTCTACCTCTACTGTACTCCACTGTACTCTACCTCTACGCTGCTCTACTGTACTCTATCTCTACTGTGCTCCACTGTACTCTACCTCTACTGTACTCCACTGTAGTCTACCTAAACTATACTCCACTCTACTCTACCTCCACTGTGCTCCACTGTACTCTACCTCTACTCTACTCTACTCTACTCCACCTCTACTGTGCTCCACTGTACTCCACTGTACTCCAGCTCTACTGTGCTCCACTGTACTCTACCTCTACTGTACTCCACTGTACTCTACATCTACTGTGCTCCACTGTACTCTACCTCTACTGTACTCCACTCTACTCTACCTCTACTGTACTCCACTGTACTCTACCTCTACTGTACTCCACTGTATTCTACCTCTACTGTGCTCTACTGTACTCTATCTCTACTGTACTCCACTGTACTCTACCTCTACTGTACTGTACTGTTCTCTGAGTCTACTGTACTCTACTGTACTCCACCTCTACTGTGCTCCACTGTACTCCACTGTACTCTACCTCTACTGTGCTCCACTGTACTCTACCTCTACTGTACTCCACTGTACTCTATCTCTACTGTTCTCCACTGTACTCTACCTCTACTGTGCACCACTGTACTCCACTGTACTCTATCTCTACTGTGATCCACTGTACTCTACCTCTGCTGTGCTCCACTGTACTCTATCTCTACTCTACTCCACTGTACTCTATCTCTATTTTACTCCATTCTACTCTACCTCTACTGTACTCTACTGTACTCCACCTCTACTGTGCTCCACTGTACTCCACTGTACTCTTCCTCTACTGTACTCCACTGTACTCTATCTCTACTGTGCTCCACTGTACTCTACCTCTAATGGGCTCTACTGTACTCTTCTCTACTGTGATCCACTGTACTCTATTTCTACAGTACCCCACTGTACTCTACCTCTACTATGCTCCACTGTACTCTACTTCTACTGTGCTCCACTGTACACTACCTCTACTGTACTCCACTGTACTCTACCTCTACTGTACTCCACTGTACTCTATCTCTACTGTTCTCCACTGTACTCTACCTCTACTGTGCACCACTGTACTCTACCTCTACTGTGCACCACTGTACTCCACTGTACTCTACCTCTACTGTGCTCTACTGTACTCTATCTCTACTATGCTCACCTGTACTCTACCTCTACTGTACTCCACTGTACTCCACCTCTACAGTGCTCCACTGTACTCTACCTCTACTGTACTCCACTGTACTCTACCTCTTCTCTGCTCTATTGTACCCTATCTCTACTGTGCTCCACTGTACTCTACCTCTACTGTACTCCACTGTACTCCACCTCTACAGTGTTCTACTGTACTCTACCTCTACTGTACTCCACTGTACTCTACCTCTACTCTGCTCTACTGTACTCTATCTCTACTCTGCTCCACTGTACTCTACCTCTACTGTGCTCCACTGTACTCTACCTCTACTGTGCTCTACTGTACTCTATCTCTACTGTGCTCCACTGTACTCTACCTCTACTGTACTCCACTGTATTCCACCTCTACAGTGCTCCACTGTACTCTACCTCTACTGTACTCCACTGTACTCTACCTCTACTCTGCTCTACTGTACTCTATCTCTACTGTGCTCCACTGTACTCTACCTCTACTGTACTCCACTGTAGTCTACCTAAACTATACTCCACTCTACTCTACCTCCACTGTGCTCCACTGTACTCTGCCTCAACTATACTCCACTGTACTCTATCTCTACTCTAATCCACTGTACTCTATCTCTACTCTACTCCACTCTACTCTATCTCTACTGTACTCCACTGTACTCTACCTCTACTCTACTCTACTGTACTCCACCTCTACTGTGCTCCACTGTACTCCACTGTACTCCAGCTCTACTGTGCTCCACTGTACTCTACCTCTACTGTACTCCACTGTACTCTACATCTACTGTGCTCCACTGTACTCTACCTCTACTGTACTCCACTGTACTCTACCTCTACTGTACTCCACTGTACTCTACCTCTGCTGTGCTCCACTGTACTCTATCTCTACTCTACTCCACTGTACTCTATCTCTATTTTACTCCACTCTACTCTACCTCTACTGTACTGTACTGTACTCCACCTCTACTGTGCTCCACTGTACTCCACTGTACTCTTCCTCTACTGTACTCCACTGTACTCTATCTCTACTGTGCTCCACTGTACTCTACCTCTAATGTGCTCTACTGTACTCTTCTCTACTGTGATCCACTGTACTCTATTTCTACTGTACCCCACTGTACTCTACCTCTACTGTGCTCCACTGTACTCTACCTCTACTGTGCTCCACTGTACACTACCTCTACTGTACTCCACTGTACTCTACCTCTACTGTACTCCACTGTACTCTATCTCTACTGTTCTCCACTGTACTCTACCTCTACTGTGCACCACTGTACTCTACCTCTACTGTGCACCACTGTACTCCACTGTACTCTACCTCTACTGTGCTCTACTGTACTCTATCTCTACTATGCTCACCTGTACTCTACCTCTACTGTACTCCACTGTACTCCACCTCTACAGTGCTCCACGTTACTCTACCTCTACTGTACTCCACTGTACTCTACCTCTTCTCTGCTCTATTGTACCCTATCTCTACTGTGCTCCACTGTACTCTACCTCTACTGTACTCCACTGTACTCCACCTCTACAGTGTTCTACTGTACTCTACCTCTACTGTACTCCACTGTACTCTACCTCTACTCTGCTCTACTGTACTCTATCTCTACTCTGCTCCACTGTACTCTACCTCTACTGTGCTCCACTGTACTCTACCTCTACTGTGCTCTACTGTACTCTATCTCTACTGTGCTCCACTGTACTCTACCTCTACTGTACTCCACTGTATTCCACCTCTACAGTGCTCCACTGTACTCTACCTCTACTGTACTCCACTGTACTCTACCTCTACTCTGCTCTACTGTACTCTATCTCTACTGTGCTCCACTGTACTCTACCTCTACTGTACTCCACTGTAGTCTACCTAAACTATACTCCACTCTACTCTACGTCCACTGTGCTCCACTGTACTCTGCCTCAACTATACTCCACTGTACTCTATCTCTACTCTAATCCACTGTACTCTATCTCTACTCTACTCCACTCTACTCTATCTCTACTGTACTCCACTGTACTCTACCTCTACTCTACTCTACTGTACTCCACCTCTACTGTGCTCCACTGTACTCCACTGTACTCCAGCTCTACTGTGCTCCACTGTACTCTACCTCTACTGTACTCCACTGTACTCTACATCTACTGTGCTCCACTGTACTCTACCTCTACTGTATTCCACTGTACTCTACCTCTACTGTACTCCACTGTACTCTACCTGTACTGTACTCCACTGTATTCTACCTCTACTGTGCTCTACTGTACTCTATCTCTACTGTGCTCCACTGTACTCTACCTCTACTGTGCTCCACTGTACACTACCTCTACTGTACTCCACTGTACTCTACCTCTACTGTGCTCCACTCTACTCTACCTCTACTGTGCTCCACTGTACTCTACCTCTACTGTGCTCTACTGTACTCTATCTCTACTGTGCTCCACTGTACTCTACCTCTACTGTACTCTACTCTACTCCAACTCTAATGTGCTCCACTCTACTCTACCTCTACTGTACTCCACTGTACTCTACCTCTACTCTGCTCTACTGTACTCTATCTCTACTGTGCTCCACTGTACTCTACCTCTACTGTACTCTACTGTAGTCTACCTCAACTATACTCCACTGTACTCTACCTCTACTGTGCTCCACTGTACTCTACCTCTACTATGCTCTACTGTACTCTATCTCTACTGTGCTCCACTGTACTCTACCTCTACTGTACTCCACTGTACTCCACCTCTACAGTGCTCCACTGTACTCTACCTCTACTGTACTCCACTGTACTCTACCTCTACGCTGCTCTACTGTACTCTATCTCTACTGTGCTCCACTGTACTCTACCTCTACTGTACTCCACTGTAGTCTACCTAAACTATACTCCACTCTACTCTACCTCCACTGTGCTCCACTGTACTCTACCTCTACTCTACTCTACTCTACTCCACCTCTACTGTGCTCCACTGTACTCCACTGTACTCCAGCTCTACTGTGCTCCACTGTACTCTACCTCTACTGTACTCCACTGTACTCTACATCTACTGTGCTCCACTGTAATCTACCTCTACTGTACTCCACTCTACTCTACCTCTACTGTACTCCACTGTACTCTACCTCTACTGTACTCCACTGTATTCTACCTCTACTGTGCTCTACTGTACTCTATCTCTACTGTACTCCACTGTACTCTACCTCTACTGTACTGTACTGTTCTCTGAGTCTACTGTACTCTACTGTACTCCACCTCTACTGTGCTCCACTGTACTCCACTGTACTCTACCTCTACTGTGCTCCACTGTACTCTACCTCTACTGTACTCCACTGTACTCTATCTCTACTGTTCTCCACTGTACTCTACCTCTACTGTGCACCACTGTACTCCACTGTACTCTATCTCTACTGTGATCCACTGTACTCTACCTCTACTGTACTCCACCTCTACTGTGCTCCACTGTACTCCACTGTACTCCAGTTCTACTGTGCTCCACTGTACTCTACCTCTACTGTACTCCACTGTACTCTACATCTACTGTGCTCCACTGTACTCTACCTCTACTGTACTCCACTGTACTCTACCACTACTGTACTCCAATGTACTCTACCTCTACTGTACTCCACTGTATTCTACCTCTACTGTGCTCTACTGTACTCTATCTCTACTGTGCTCCACTGTACTCTACCTCTACTGTACTCCACTGTAGTCTACCTAAACTATACTCCACTCTACTCTACCTCCACTGTGCTCCACTGTACTCTACCTCTACTCTACTCTACTCTACTCCACCTCTACTGTGCTCCACTGTACTCCACTGTACTCCAGCTCTACTGTGCTCCACTGTACTCTACCTCTACTGTACTCCACTGTACTCTACATCTACTGTGCTCCACTGTAATCTACCTCTACTGTACTCCACTCTACTCTACCTCTACTGTACTCCACTGTACTCTACCTCTACTGTACTCCACTGTATTCTACCTCTACTGTGCTCTACTGTACTCTATCTCTACTGTACTCCACTGTACTCTACCTCTACTGTACTGTACTGTTCTCTGAGTCTACTGTACTCTACTGTACTCCACCTCTACTGTGCTCCACTGTACTCCACTGTACTCTACCTCTACTGTGCTCCACTGTACTCTACCTCTACTGTACTCCACTGTACTCTATCTCTACTGTTCTCCACTGTACTCTACCTCTACTGTGCACCACTGTACTCCACTGTACTCTATCTCTACTGTGATCCACTGTACTCTACCTCTACTGTACTCCACCTCTACTGTGCTCCACTGTACTCCACTGTACTCCAGTTCTACTGTGCTCCACTGTACTCTACCTCTACTGTACTCCACTGTACTCTACATCTACTGTGCTCCACTGTACTCTACCTCTACTGTACTCCACTGTACTCTACCACTACTGTACTCCAATGTACTCTACCTCTACTGTACTCCACTGTATTCTACCTCTACTGTGCTCTACTGTACTCTATCTCTACTGTACTCCACTGTACTCTACCTCTACTGTACTGTACTGTTCTCTAAGTCTACTGTACTCTACTGTACTCTACCTCTACTGTACTCCACTGTACTCTATCTCTACTGTGCTCCACTGTACTCTACCTCTACTGTACTCCACTGTACTCTATCTCTACTGTTCTCCACTGTACTCTACCTCTACTGTGCACCACTGTACTCCACTGTACTCTATCTCTACTGTGATCCACTGTACTCTACCTCTGCTGTGCTCCACTGTACTCTATCTCTACTCTACTCCACTGTACTCTATCTCTATTTTACTCCACTGTACTCTACCTCTACTGTACTCTACTGTACTCCACCTCTACTGTGCTCCACTGTACTCCACTGTACTCTTCCTCTACTGTACTCTACTGTACTCCACTGTACTCTATCTCTACTGTGCTCCACTGTACTCTACCTCTACTGTGCTGTACTGTACTCTTCTCTACTGTGCTCCACTGTACTCTATTTCTACTGTACCCTACTGTACTCTACCTCTACTGTATTCCACTGTACTCTACGTCTACTGTATTCCACTGTACACTACCTCTACTGTACTCCACTGTACTCTACCTCTACTGTGCTCCACTGTACTCTACCTCTACTGTGCTCCACTGTACTCTACCTCTACTCTGCTCCACTGTACTTTATCTCTACTGTACTCCACTGTACTCTACCTCCACAGTGCTCCACTGTGCTCTACCTCTACTGTACTCCACTGTACTCTACCTCTACTCTGCTCTACTGTGCTCTACCTCTACTGTACTCCACTGTACTCTATCTCTACTGTACTCCACTGTAATCTATCTCTACTGTGCTCCACTGTACTAGTCCTCTACTGTGCTCCACTGTACTCCACTGTACTCTATCTCTACTGTGATCCACTGTACTCTACCTCTGCTGTGCTCCACTGTACTCTATCTCTACTCTACTCCACTGTACTCTACCTCTACTGTTCTCCACTGTACTCTACCTCTACTGTACTCCACTGTACTCTACCTCTACTGTACTCCACTGTATTCTACCTCTACTATACTCCACTGCACTTATCTCTACAGTGTTCTACTGTACTCTACCTCTACTGTACTCCACTGTACTCTACCTCTACTCTGCTCTACTGTGCTCTATCTCTACTGTGCTCCACTGTACTCTACCTCTACTGTGCTCCACTGTACTCTATCTCTACTGTACTCCACTGTACTCTACCTCTACTGTACTCCACTGTACTCTACCTCTACTGTACTCCACTGTATTCTACCTCTACTGTGCTCTACTGTACTCTACCTCTACTCTACTCCATTGTACTCTACCTCTACTGTACTGTACTGTTCTCTACCTCTACTGTACTCTACTGTACTCCACCTCTACTGTGCTCCACTGTACTCCACTGTACTCTAGCTCTAATGTGCTCCACTGTACTCTACCTCTACTGTGCTCTACTGTACTCTTTCTCTACTGTGCTCCACTGTACTCTACCTCTACTGTACTCCACTGTACTCCACCTCTACAGTGCTCCACTGTACTCTACCTCTACTGTATTCCACTGTAATCTACCTCTACTCTGCTCTACTGTACTCTATCTCTACTGTGCTCTACTGTACTCTACCTCTATTATACTCCACTGTACTCTACCTCTACTGTGCTCCACTGTACTCTACCACTACTGTGCTCCACTGTACACTACCTCTACTGTAGTCCACTGTACTCTACCTCTACTGTGCTCCACTCTACTCTACCTCTACTGTGCTCAGCTGTACTCTGCCTCTACTGTGCTCCGCTGTACTCTACCTCTACTATACTCCACTGCACTTATCTCTACTGTGTTCGACTGTACTCTATCTCTACTGTACTCCACTGTACTCTATCTCTACTGTACTACACTGTACTCTTCCTCTACTGTGCTCCACTGTACTCTACCTCTACTGTGCTCTACTGTACTCTCTCTACTCTGCTCCACTGTACTCTACCTCTACTGTACTCCACTGTACTCCACCTCTACAGTGCTCCACTGTACTCTACCTCTACTGTAATCCACTGTACTCTACCTCTACTCTGCTCTACTGTACTCTATCTCTACTGTACTCCACTGTACTCTACCTCTACTGTACTCCACTGTACTCTACCTCTACTGTACTCTACTCTACTCCACCTCTAATGTGCTCCACTGTACTCCACTCTACTCTACCTCCACTGTGCTCCACTGTACTCTACCTCTACTGTACTCCACTGTAGTCTACCTCAACTATACTCAACTGTACTCTATCTCTACTGTGCTCCACTGTACTCTACCTCTACTGTGCTCTACTGTACTCTATGTCTACTGTGCTCCACTGTACTCTATCTCTACTGTACTCCACTGTACTCTACCTCTACAGTGCTCCACTGTGCTCTACCTCTACTGTACTCCAGTGTACTCTACTTCTACTCTGCTCTACTGTACTCTATCTCTACTGTACTCCACTGTACTCTACCTCTACTGTACTCCACTGTACTCTACCTCTACTGTACTCTACTCTACTCCACCTCTAATGTGCTCCACTCTACTCTACCTCTACTGTACTCCAATGTACTCTACCTCTACTGTACTCCACTGTAGACTACCTCAACTATACTCAACTGTACTCTACCTCTACTGTGCTCCACTGTACTCTACCTCTACTGTGCTCTACTGTACTCTATCTCTACTGTGCTCCACTGTACTCTATCTCTACTGTACTCCACTGTACTCTACCTCTACAGTGCTCCACTGTGCTCTACCTCTACTGTACTCCAGTGTACTCTACTTCTACTCTGCTCTACTGTACTCTATCTCTACTGTACTCCACTGTACTCTACCTCTACTGTACTCCACTGTACTCTACCTCTACTGTACTCTACTCTACTCCACCTCTAATGTGCTCCACTCTACTCTACCTCTACTGTACTCCACTGTACTCTACCTCTACTCTAATCCACTGTACTCTATCTCTACTCTACTCCACTCTACTCTATCTCTACTGTACTCCACTGTACTCTACCCCTACTCTACTCTACTGTACTCCACCTCTACTGTGCTCCACTGTACTCCACTCTACTCTACCTCCACTGTGCTCCACTGTACTCTACCTCTACTGTACTCCACTGTAGTCTACCTCAACTATACTCAACTGTACTCTACCTCTACTGTGCTCCACTGTACTCTACCTCTACTGTGCTCTACTGTACTCTATGTCTACTGTGCTCCACTGTACTCTATCTCTACTGTACTCCACTGTACTCTACCTCTACAGTGCTCCACTGTGCTCTACCTCTACTGTACTCCAGTGTACTCTACTTCTACTCTGCTCTACTGTACTCTATCTCTACTGTACTCCACTGTACTCTACCTCTACTGTACTCCACTGTATTCTACCTCTACTGTACTCTACTCTACTCCACCTCTAATGTGCTCCACTCTACTCTACCTCTACTGTACTCCAATGTACTCTACCTCTACTGTACTCCACTGTAGACTACCTCAACTATACTCAACTGTACTCTACCTCTACTGTGCTCCACTTTACTCTACCTCTACTGTGCTCTACTGTACTCTATCTCTACTGTGCTCCACTGTACTCTATCTCTACTGTACTCCACTGTACTCTACCTCTACAGTGCTCCACTGTGCTCTACCTCTACTGTACTCCAGTGTACTCTACTTCTACTCTGCTCTACTGTACTCTATCTCTACTCTACTCCACTCTACTCTATCTCTACTGTACTCCACTGTACTCTACCTCTACTCTACTCTACTGTACTCCACCTCTACTGTGCTCCACTGTACTCCACTGTACTCCAGTTCTACTGTGCTCCACTGTACTCTACCTCTACTGTACTCCACTGTACTCTACATCTACTGTGCTCCACTGTACTCTACCTCTACTGTACTCCACTGTACTCTACCACTACTGTACTCCAATGTACTCTACCTCTACTGTACTCCACTGTATTCTACCTCTACTGTGCTCTACTGTACTCTATCTCTACTGTACTCCACTGTACTCTACCTCTACTGTACTGTACTGTTCTCTAAGTCTACTGTACTCTACTGTACTCCACCTCTACTGTGCTCCACTGTACTCCACTGTACTCTACCTCTACTGTGCTCCACTGTACTCTACCTCTACTGTACTCCACTGTACTCTATCTCTACTGTGCTCCACTGTACTCTACCTCTACTGTACTCCACTGTACTCTATCTCTACTGTTCTCCACTGTACTCTACCTCTACTGTGCACCACTGTACTCCACTGTACTCTATCTCTACTGTGATCCACTGTACTCTACCTCTGCTGTGCTCCACTGTACTCTATCTCTACTCTACTCCACTGTACTCTATCTCTATTTTACTCCACTGTACTCTACCTCTACTGTACTCTACTGTACTCCACCTCTACTGTGCTCCACTGTACTCCACTGTACTCTTCCTCTACTGTACTCTACTGTACTCCACTGTACTCTATCTCTACTGTGCTCCACTGTACTCTACCTCTACTGTGCTGTACTGTACTCTTCTCTACTGTGCTCCACTGTACTCTATTTCTACTGTACCCTAGTGTACTCTACCTCTACTGTATTCCACTGTACTCTACGTCTACTGTATTCCACTGTACACTACCTCTACTGTACTCCACTGTACTCTACCTCTACTGTGCTCCACTGTACTCTACCTCTACTGTGCTCCACTGTACTCTACCTCTACTCTGCTCCACTGTACTTTATCTCTACTGTACTCCACTGTACTCTACCTCCACAGTGCTCCACTGTGCTCTACCTCTACTGTACTCCACTGTACTCTACCTCTACTCTGCTCTACTGTGCTCTACCTCTACTGTACTCCACTGTACTCTATCTCTACTGTACTCCACTGTAATCTATCTCTACTGTGCTCCACTGTACTAGTCCTCTACTGTGCTCCACTGTACTCCACTGTACTCTATCTCTACTGTGATCCACTGTACTCTACCTCTGCTGTGCTCCACTGTACTCTATCTCTACTCTACTCCACTGTACTCTACCTCTACTGTTCTCCACTGTACTCTACCTCTACTGTACTCCACTGTACTCTACCTCTACTGTACTCCACTGTATTCTACCTCTACTATACTCCACTGCACTTATCTCTACAGTGTTCTACTTTACTCTACCTCTACTGTACTCCACTGTACTCTACCTCTACTCTGCTCTACTGTGCTCTATCTCTACTGTGCTCCACTGTACTCTACCTCTACTGTGCTCCACTGTACTCTATCTCTACTGTACTCCACTGTACTCTACCTCTACAGTGCTCCACTCTGCTCTACCTCTACTGTACTCCGCTGTACTCTACCTCTACTCTGCTCTACTCTACTCTATCTCTACTGTGCTCCACTGTACTCTACCTCTAATGTACTCCACTGTACTCCACCTCTAATGTGCTCCACTCTACTCTACCTCTACTGTACTCCACTATACTCTACCTCTACTGTACTCCACTGTACTCTACCTCTACTATACTCCACTGCACTTATCTCTACAGTGTTCTACTGTACTCTACCTCTACTGTACTCCACTGTACTCTACCTCTACTCTGCTCTACTGTGCTCTATCTCTACTGTGCTCCACTGTACTCTACCTCTACTGTGCTCCACTGTACTCTATCTCTACTGTACTCCACTGTACTCTACCTCTACAGTGCTCCACTCTGCTCTACCTCTACTGTACTCCGCTGTACTCTACCTCTACTCTGCTCTACTCTACTCTATCTCTACTGTACTCCACTGTACTCTCTCTACTGTACTCCACTGTAGTCTACCTCAACTTTACTCCCCTGTACTCTACCTCTACTGTGTTCCACTGTACTCTACATCTACTGCGCTCCACTGTACTCTACCTCTACTCTACTCCACTGTACTCTACCTCTACTATACTCCACTGTACTCTACCTCTACTGTGCTCTACTGTACTCTACCTCTACTGTGCTCCACTGTACAATACCTCTATTGTAGTCCACTGTACTCTACCTCTACTGTGCTCCACTCTACTCTACCTCTATTGTGCTCCACTGTACTCTACCTCTACTGTGCTCCACTGTACTCTATCTCTACTGTACTCCACTGTACTCTACCTCTACTGTGCTCCACTGTACTCTATCTCTACTGTACTCCACTGTACTCTACCTCTACAGTGCTCCACTGTGCTCTACCTCTACTCTACTCCACTGTACTCTACCTCTACTCTGCTCTACTGTACTCTACCTCTACTGTACTCCACTGTACTCTACCTCTACAGTGCTCCACTGTGCTCTACCTCTACTGTACTCCAGTGTACTCTACTTCTACTCTGCTCTACTGTACCCTATCTCTACTCTACTCCACTCTACTCTATCTCTACTGTACTCCACTGTACTCTACCTCTACTCTACTCTACTGTACTCCACCTCTACTGTGCTCCACTGTACTCCACTGTACTCCAGTTCTACTGTGCTCCACTGTACTCTACCTCTACTGTGCTCCACTGTACTCTACCTCTACTCTGCTCCACTGTACTTTATCTCTACTGTACTCCACTGTACTCTACCTCCACAGTGCTCCACTGTGCTCTACCTCTACTGTACTCCACTGTACTCTACCTCTACTCTGCTCTACTGTGCTCTACCTCTACTGTACTCCACTGTACTCTATCTCTACTGTACTCCACTGTAATCTATCTCTACTGTGCTCCACTGTACTAGTCCTCTACTGTGCTCCACTGTACTCCACTGTACTCTATCTCTACTGTGATCCACTGTACTCTACCTCTGCTGTGCTCCACTGTACTCTATCTCTACTCTACTCCACTGTACTCTACCTCTACTGTTCTCCACTGTACTCTACCTCTACTGTACTCCACTGTACTCTACCTCTACTGTACTCCACTGTATTCTACCTCTACTATACTCCACTGCACTTATCTCTACAGTGTTCTACTGTACTCTACCTCTACTGTACTCCACTGTACTCTACCTCTACTCTGCTCTACTGTGCTCTATCTCTACTGTGCTCCACTGTACTCTACCTCTATTGTGCTCCACTGTACTCTATCTCTACTGTACTCCACTGTACTCTACCTCTACAGTGCTCCACTCTGCTCTACCTCTACTGTACTCCGCTGTACTCTACCTCTACTCTGCTCTACTCTACTCTATCTCTACTGTGCTCCACTGTACTCTACCTCTAATGTACTCCACTGTACTCCACCTCTAATGTGCTCCACTCTACTCTACCTCTACTGTACTCCACTGTACTCTACCTCTACTGTACTCCACTGTACTCTACCTCTACTATACTCCACTGCACTTATCTCTACAGTGTTCTACTGTACTCTACCTCTACTGTACTCCACTGTACTCTACCTCTACTCTGCTCTACTGTGCTCTATCTCTACTGTGCTCCACTGTACTCTACCTCTACTGTGCTCCACTGTACTCTATCTCTACTGTACTCCACTGTACTCTACCTCTACAGTGCTCCACTCTGCTCTACCTCTACTGTACTCCGCTGTACTCTACCTCTACTCTGCTCTACTCTACTCTATCTCTACTGTACTCCACTGTACTCTCTCTACTGTACTCCACTGTACTCTACCTCAACTTTACTCCCCTGTACTCTACCTCTACTGTGTTCCACTGTACTCTACATCTACTGCGCTCCACTGTACTCTACCTCTACTCTACTCCACTGTACTCTACCTCTACTATACTCCACTGTACTCTACCTCTACTGTGCTCTACTGTACTCTACCTCTACTGTGCTCCAGTGTACAATACCTCTATTGTAGTCCACTGTACTCTACCTCTACTGTGCTCCACTCTACTCTACCTCTATTGTGCTCCACTGTACTCTACCTCTACTGTGCTCCACTGTACTCTATCTCTACTGTACTCCACTGTACTCTACCTCTACTGTGCTCCACTGTACTCTATCTCTACTGTACTCCACTGTACTCTACCTCTACAGTGCTCCACTGTGCTCTACCTCTACTCTACTCCACTGTACTCTACCTCTACTCTGCTCTACTGTACTCTACCTCTACTGTACTCCACTGTAGTCTACCTAAACTATACTCCACTGTACTCTACCTCAACTGTACTCCACTGTACTCTACCTCAACTATACTCCACTGTACTCTATCTCTACTCTAATCCACTGTACTCTATCTCTACTCTACTCCACTCTACTCTATCTCTACTGTACTCTCCTGTACTCTACCTCTACTCTACTCTACTGTACTCCACCTCTACTGTGCTCCACTGTACTCCACTGTACTCCAGCTCTACTGTGCTCCACTGTACTCTACCTCTACTGTACTCCACTGTACTCTATATCTACTGTGCTCCACTGTACTCTGCCTCTACTGTACTCCACTGTACTCTACCTCTACTGTACTCCACTGTACTCTACCTCTACTGTACTCCACTGTATTCTACCTCTACTGTGCTCTACTGTACTCTACCTCTACTGTACTCCATTGTACTCTACCTCTACTGTACTGTACTGTTCTCTACCTCTACTGTACTCTACTGTACTCCACCTCTACTGTGCTCCACTGTACTCCACTGTACTCTAGCTCTAATGTGCTCCACTGTACTCTACCTCTACTGTGCTCTACTGTACTCTTTCTCTACTGTGCTCCACTGTACTCTACCTCTACTGTACTCCACTGTACTCCACCTCTACAGTGCTCCACTGTACTCTACCTCTACTGTATTCCACTGTAATCTACCTCTACTCTGCTCTACTGTACTCTATCTCTACTGTGCTCTACTGTACTCTACCTCTATTATACTCCACTGTACTCTACCTCTACTGTGCTCCACTGTACTCTACCACTACTGTGCTCCACTGTACACTACCTCTACTGTAGTCCACTGTACTCTACCTCTACTGTGCTCCACTCTACTCTACCTCTACTGTGCTCAGCTGTACTCTACCTCTACTGTGCTCCGCTGTACTCTACCTCTACTATACTCCACTGCACTTATCTCTACTTTGTTCGACTGTACTCTATCTCTACTGTACTCCACTGTACTATATCTCTACTGTACTACACTGTACTCTTCCTCTACTGTGCTCCACTGTACTCTACCTCTACTGTGCTCTACTGTACTCTATCTCTACTCTGCTCCACTGTACTCTACCTCTACTGTACTCCACTGTACTCCACCTCTACAGTGCTCCACTGTACTCTACCTCTACTGTAATCCACTGTACTCTACCTCTACTCTGCTCTACTGTACTCTATCTCTACTGTGCTCCACTGTACTCTACCTCTACTGTACTCCACTGTAGTCTACCTCAACTATACTCAACTGTACTCTACCTCGACTATAATCCACTGTACTCTACCTCTACTCTGCTCTACTGTACTCTATCTCTACTGTGATCCACTGTACTCTACCTCTACTCTACTCCACTGTAGTCTGCCTCTACTCTACCTCTACTGTACTCTACCTCTGCTGTACTCCACTGTAATCTACCTCTACTGTGATCTACTGTACTCTACCTCTACTGTACTCCACTGTACTCTACCTCTACTGTACTGTACTGTTATCTACCTCTACTGTACTCTACTGTACTCCACCTCTACTGTTCTCCACTGTACTCCACTGTACTCTACCTCTACTGTGCTCCACTGTACTCTACCTCTGCTATACTCCACTGTACTCTATCTCTAGTGTGCTCCACTGTACTCTACCTCTACTGTACTCCACTGTAGTCTACCTAAACTATACTCCACTCTACTCTACCTCCACTGTGCTCCACTGTACTCTACCTCAACTATACTCCACTGTACTCTATCTCTACTCTAATCCACTGTACTCTATCTCTACTCTGCTCTACTGTACTCTATCTCTACTGTGATCCACTGTACTCTACCTCTACTCTACTCCACTGTAGTCTGCCTCTACTCTACCTCTACTGTACTCTACCTCTGCTGTACTCCACTGTAATCTACCTCTACTGTGATCTACTGTACTCTACCTCTACTGTACTCCACTGTACTCTACCTCTACTGTACTGTACTGTTATCTACCTCTACTGTACTCTACTGTACTCCACCTCTACTGTTCTCCACTGTACTCCACTGTACTCTACCTCTACTGTGCTCCACTGTACTCTACCTCTGCTATACTCCACTGTACTCTATCTCTACTGTGCTCCACTGTACTCTACCTTAACTGTACTCCACTGTACTCTATCTCTACTGTTCTCCACTGTATTCTACCTCTACTGTGATCCACTGTACTCCACTGTACTCTATCTCTACTGTGATCCACTGTACTCTACCTCTGCTGTGCTCCACTGTACTCTATCTCTACTCTACTCTGCTGTACTCCACCTCTACTGTGCTCCACTGTACTCCACTGTACTCTTCCTCTACTGTACTCCACTGTACTCTATCTCTACTGTGCTCCACTATACTCTACCTCTACTGTGCTCTACTGTACTCTACTCTACTGTGCTCCACTGTACTCTACCTCTACTGTACTCCACTGTAGTCTACCTAAACTATACTCCACTCTACTCTACCTCCACTGTGCTCCACTGTGCTCTACCTCAACTATACTCCACTGTACTCTATCTCTACTCTAAATCACTGTACTCTATCTCTACTCTACTCCACTCTACTCTACCTCCACTGTGCTCCACTGTACTCTACCTCAACTATACTCCACTGTACTCTATCTCTACTCTAATCCACTGTACTCTATCTCTACTCTACTCCACTCTACTCTACCTCTACTGTACTCCACTGTACTCTACCTCTACTCTACTCTACTGTACTCCACCTCTACTGTGCTCCACTGTACTCCACTCTACTCTACCTCCACTGTGCTCCACTGGACTCTACCTCAACTATACTCCACTGTACTCTATCTCTACTCTAATCCACTGTACTCTATCTCTACTCTACTCCACTCTACTCTATCTCTACTGTACTCCACTGTACTCTACCTCTACTCTTACTGTACTCCACCTCTACTGTGCTCCACTGTACTCCACTGTACTCCAGCTCTACTGTGCTCCACTGTACTCTACATCTACTGTGCTCCACTGTACTCTATCTCTACTGTACTCCACTGTACTCTACCTCTACTGTACTGTACTGTTCTCTAAGTCTACTGTACTCTACTGTACTCCACCTCTACTGTGCTCCACTGTACTCCACTGTACTCTACCTCTACTGTGCTCCACTGTACTCTACCTCTACTGTACTCCACTGTACTCTATCTCTACTGTTCTCCACTGTACTCTACCTCTACTGTGCACCACTGTACTCCACTGTACTCTATCTCTACTCTACTCCACTGTACTCTACCTCTACTGTACTCTACTGTACTCCACCTCTACTGTGCTCCACTGTACTCCACTGTACTCTTCCTCTACTGTACTCCACTGTACTCTACCTCTACTGTACTCCAGTGTACTCTACTTCTACTCTGCTCTACTGTACTCTATCTCTACTCTACTCCACTGTACTCTACCTCTACTGTACTCCACTGTACTCTACCTCTACTGTACTCTACTCTACTCCACCTCTAATGTGCTCCACTCTACTCTACCTCTACTGTACTCCAATGTACTCTACCTCTACTGTACACCACTGTAGTCTACCTCAACTATACTCAACTGTACTCTACCTCTACTGTGCTCCACTGTACTCTACCTCTACTGTGCTCTACTGTACTCTATCTCTACTGTGCTCCACTGTACTCTATCTCTACTCTACTCCACTGTACTCTACCTCTACAGTGCTCCACTGTGCTCTACCTCTACTGTACTCCAGTGTACTCTACTTCTACTCTGCTCTACTGTACTCTATATCTACTGTACTCCACTGTACTCTACCTCTACTCTACTCTACTGTACTCCACCTCTACTGTGCTCCACTGTACTCCACTGTACTCCAGCTCTACTGTGCTCCACTGTACTCTACCTCTACTGTACTCCACTGTACTCCACTGTACTCTATATCTACTGTGCTCCACTGTACTCTGCCTCTACTGTACTCCACTGTACTCTACCTCTACTGTACTCCACTGTACTCTACCTCTACTGTACTCCACTGTATTCTACCTCTACTGTGCTCTACTGTACTCTACCTCTACTGTACTCCATTGTACTCTACCTCTACTGTACTGTACTGTTCTCTACCTCTACTGTACTCTACTGTACTCCACCTCTACTGTGCTCCACTGTACTCCACTGTACTCTAGCTCTAATGTGCTCCACTGTACTCTACCTCTACTGTGCTCTACTGTACTCTTTCTCTACTGTGCTCCACTGTACTCTACCTCTACTGTACTCCACTGTACTCCACCTCTACAGTGCTCCACTGTACTCTACCTCTACTGTATTCCACTGTAATCTACCTCTACTCTGCTCTACTGTACTCTATCTCTACTGTGCTCTACTGTACTCTACCTCTATTATACTCCACTGTACTCTACCTCTACTGTGCTCCACTGTACTCTACCACTACTGTGCTCCACTGTACACTACCTCTACTGTAGTCCACTGTACTCTACCTCTACTGTGCTCCACTCTACTCTACCTCTACTGTGCTCAGCTGTACTCTACCTCTACTGTGCTCCGCTGTACTCTACCTCTACTATACTCCACTGCACTTATCTCTACTGTGTTCGACTGTACTCTATCTCTACTGTACTCCACTGTACTCTATCTCTACTGTACTACACTGTACTCTATCTCTACTGTGCTCCACTGTACTCTACCTCTACTGTACTCCACTGTAGTCTACCTAAACTATACTCCACTCTACTCTACGTCCACTGTGCTCCACTGTACTCTGCCTCAACTATACTCCACTGTACTCTATCTCTACTCTAATCCACTGTACTCTATCTCTACTCTACTCCACTCTACTCTATCTCTACTGTACTCCACTGTACTCTACCTCTACTCTACTCTACTGTACTCCACCTCTACTGTGCTCCACTGTACTCCACTGTACTCCAGCTCTACTGTGCTCCACTGTACTCTACCTCTACTGTACTCCACTGTACTCTACATCTACTGTGCTCCACTGTACTCTACCTCTACTGTATTCCACTGTACTCTACCTCTACTGTACTCCACTGTACTCTACCTGTACTGTACTCCACTGTATTCTACCTCTACTGTGCTCTACTGTACTCTATCTCTACTGTGCTCCACTGTACTCTACCTCTACTGTGCTCCACTGTACACTACCTCTACTGTACTCCACTGTACTCTACCTCTACTGTGCTCCACTCTACTCTACCTCTACTGTGCTCCACTGTACTCTACCTCTACTGTGCTCTACTGTACTCTATCTCTACTGTGCTCCACTGTACTCTACCTCTACTGTACTCTACTCTACTCCAACTCTAATGTGCTCCACTCTACTCTACCTCTACTGTACTCCACTGTACTCTACCTCTACTCTGCTCTACTGTACTCTATCTCTACTGTGCTCCACTGTACTCTACCTCTACTGTACTCTACTGTAGTCTACCTCAACTATACTCCACTGTACTCTACCTCTACTGTGCTCCACTGTACTCTACCTCTACTATGCTCTACTGTACTCTATCTCTACTGTGCTCCACTGTACTCTACCTCTACTGTACTCCACTGTACTCCACCTCTACAGTGCTCCACTGTACTCTACCTCTACTGTACTCCACTGTACTCTACCTCTACGCTGCTCTACTGTACTCTATCTCTACTGTGCTCCACTGTACTCTACCTCTACTGTACTCCACTGTAGTCTACCTAAACTATACTCCACTCTACTCTACCTCCACTGTGCTCCACTGTACTCTACCTCTACTCTACTCTACTCTACTCCACCTCTACTGTGCTCCACTGTACTCCACTGTACTCCAGCTCTACTGTGCTCCACTGTACTCTACCTCTACTGTACTCCACTGTACTCTACATCTACTGTGCTCCACTGTAATCTACCTCTACTGTACTCCACTCTACTCTACCTCTACTGTACTCCACTGTACTCTACCTCTACTGTACTCCACTGTATTCTACCTCTACTGTGCTCTACTGTACTCTATCTCTACTGTACTCCACTGTACTCTACCTCTACTGTACTGTACTGTTCTCTGAGTCTACTGTACTCTACTGTACTCCACCTCTACTGTGCTCCACTGTACTCCACTGTACTCTACCTCTACTGTGCTCCACTGTACTCTACCTCTACTGTACTCCACTGTACTCTATCTCTACTGTTCTCCACTGTACTCTACCTCTACTGTGCACCACTGTACTCCACTGTACTCTATCTCTACTGTGATCCACTGTACTCTACCTCTACTGTACTCCACCTCTACTGTGCTCCACTGTACTCCACTGTACTCCAGTTCTACTGTGCTCCACTGTACTCTACCTCTACTGTACTCCACTGTACTCTACATCTACTGTGCTCCACTGTACTCTACCTCTACTGTACTCCACTGTACTCTACCACTACTGTACTCCAATGTACTCTACCTCTACTGTACTCCACTGTATTCTACCTCTACTGTGCTCTACTGTACTCTATCTCTACTGTACTCCACTGTACTCTACCTCTACTGTACTGTACTGTTCTCTAAGTCTACTGTACTCTACTGTACTCTACCTCTACTGTACTCCACTGTACTCTATCTCTACTGTGCTCCACTGTACTCTACCTCTACTGTACTCCACTGTACTCTATCTCTACTGTTCTCCACTGTACTCTACCTCTACTGTGCACCACTGTACTCCACTGTACTCTATCTCTACTGTGATCCACTGTACTCTACCTCTGCTGTGCTCCACTGTACTCTATCTCTACTCTACTCCACTGTACTCTATCTCTATTTTACTCCACTGTACTCTACCTCTACTGTACTCTACTGTACTCCACCTCTACTGTGCTCCACTGTACTCCACTGTACTCTTCCTCTACTGTACTCTACTGTACTCCACTGTACTCTATCTCTACTGTGCTCCACTGTACTCTACCTCTACTGTGCTGTACTGTACTCTTCTCTACTGTGCTCCACTGTACTCTATTTCTACTGTACCCTACTGTACTCTACCTCTACTGTATTCCACTGTACTCTACGTCTACTGTATTCCACTGTACACTACCTCTACTGTACTCCACTGTACTCTACCTCTACTGTGCTCCACTGTACTCTACCTCTACTGTACTCCACTGTACTCTACCTCTACTCTGCTCCACTGTACTTTATCTCTACTGTACTCCACTGTACTCTACCTCCACAGTGCTCCACTGTGCTCTACCTCTACTGTACTCCACTGTACTCTACCTCTACTCTGCTCTACTGTGCTCTACCTCTACTGTACTCCACTGTACTCTATCTCTACTGTACTCCACTGTAATCTATCTCTACTGTGCTCCACTGTACTAGTCCTCTACTGTGCTCCACTGTACTCCACTGTACTCTATCTCTACTGTGATCCACTGTACTCTACCTCTGCTGTGCTCCACTGTACTCTATCTCTACTCTACTCCACTGTACTCTACCTCTACTGTTCTCCACTGTACTCTACCTCTACTGTACTCCACTGTACTCTACCTCTACTGTACTCCACTGTATTCTACCTCTACTATACTCCACTGCACTTATCTCTACAGTGTTCTACTGTACTCTACCTCTACTGTACTCCACTGTACTCTACCTCTACTCTGCTCTACTGTGCTCTATCTCTACTGTGCTCCACTGTACTCTACCTCTACTGTGCTCCACTGTACTCTATCTCTACTGTACTCCACTGTACTCTACCTCTACTGTACTCCACTGTACTCTACCTCTACTGTACTCCACTGTATTCTACCTCTACTGTGCTCTACTGTACTCTACCTCTACTCTACTCCATTGTACTCTACCTCTACTGTACTGTACTGTTCTCTACCTCTACTGTACTCTACTGTACTCCACCTCTACTGTGCTCCACTGTACTCCACTGTACTCTAGCTCTAATGTGCTCCACTGTACTCTACCTCTACTGTGCTCTACTGTACTCTTTCTCTACTGTGCTCCACTGTACTCTACCTCTACTGTACTCCACTGTACTCCACCTCTACAGTGCTCCACTGTACTCTACCTCTACTGTATTCCACTGTAATCTACCTCTACTCTGCTCTACTGTACTCTATCTCTACTGTGCTCTACTGTACTCTACCTCTATTATACTCCACTGTACTCTACCTCTACTGTGCTCCACTGTACTCTACCACTACTGTGCTCCACTGTACACTACCTCTACTGTAGTCCACTGTACTCTACCTCTACTGTGCTCCACTCTACTCTACCTCTACTGTGCTCAGCTGTACTCTGCCTCTACTGTGCTCCGCTGTACTCTACCTCTACTATACTCCACTGCACTTATCTCTACTGTGTTCGACTGTACTCTATCTCTACTGTACTCCACTGTACTCTATCTCTACTGTACTACACTGTACTCTTCCTCTACTGTGCTCCACTGTACTCTACCTCTACTGTGCTCTACTGTACTCTCTCTACTCTGCTCCACTGTACTCTACCTCTACTGTACTCCACTGTACTCCACCTCTACAGTGCTCCACTGTACTCTACCTCTACTGTAATCCACTGTACTCTACCTCTACTCTGCTCTACTGTACTCTATCTCTACTGTACTCCACTGTACTCTACCTCTACTGTACTCCACTGTACTCTACCTCTACTGTACTCTACTCTACTCCACCTCTAATGTGCTCCACTCTACTCTACCTCTACTGTACTCCACTGTACTCTACCTCTACTCTAATCCACTGTACTCTATCTCTACTCTACTCCACTCTACTCTATCTCTACTGTACTCCACTGTACTCTACCTCTACTCTACTCTACTGTACTCCACCTCTACTGTGCTCCACTGTACTCCACTCTACTCTACCTCCACTGTGCTCCACTGTACTCTACCTCTACTGTACTCCACTGTAGTCTACCTCAACTATACTCAACTGTACTCTATCTCTACTGTGCTCCACTGTACTCTACCTCTACTGTGCTCTACTGTACTCTATGTCTACTGTGCTCCACTGTACTCTATCTCTACTGTACTCCACTGTACTCTACCTCTACAGTGCTCCACTGTGCTCTACCTCTACTGTACTCCAGTGTACTCTACTTCTACTCTGCTCTACTGTACTCTATCTCTACTGTACTCCACTGTACTCTACCTCTACTGTACTCCACTGTACTCTACCTCTACTGTACTCTACTCTACTCCACCTCTAATGTGCTCCACTCTACTCTACCTCTACTGTACTCCAATGTACTCTACCTCTACTGTACTCCACTGTAGACTACCTCAACTATACTCAACTGTACTCTACCTCTACTGTGCTCCACTGTACTCTACCTCTACTGTGCTCTACTGTACTCTATCTCTACTGTGCTCCACTGTACTCTATCTCTACTGTACTCCACTGTACTCTACCTCTACAGTGCTCCACTGTGCTCTACCTCTACTGTACTCCAGTGTACTCTACTTCTACTCTGCTCTACTGTACTCTATCTCTACTGTACTCCACTGTACTCTACCTCTACTGTACTCCACTGTACTCTACCTCTACTGTACTCTACTCTACTCCACCTCTAATGTGCTCCACTCTACTCTACCTCTACTGTACTCCACTGTACTCTACCTCTACTCTAATCCACTGTACTCTATCTCTACTCTACTCCACTCTACTCTATCTCTACTGTACTCCACTGTACTCTACCCCTACTCTACTCTACTGTACTCCACCTCTACTGTGCTCCACTGTACTCCACTCTACTCTACCTCCACTGTGCTCCACTGTACTCTACCTCTACTGTACTCCACTGTAGTCTACCTCAACTATACTCAACTGTACTCTACCTCTACTGTGCTCCACTGTACTCTACCTCTACTGTGCTCTACTGTACTCTATGTCTACTGTGCTCCACTGTACTCTATCTCTACTGTACTCCACTGTACTCTACCTCTACAGTGCTCCACTGTGCTCTACCTCTACTGTACTCCAGTGTACTCTACTTCTACTCTGCTCTACTGTACTCTATCTCTACTGTACTCCACTGTACTCTACCTCTACTGTACTCCACTGTATTCTACCTCTACTGTACTCTACTCTACTCCACCTCTAATGTGCTCCACTCTACTCTACCTCTACTGTACTCCAATGTACTCTACCTCTACTGTACTCCACTGTAGACTACCTCAACTATACTCAACTGTACTCTACCTCTACTGTGCTCCACTTTACTCTACCTCTACTGTGCTCTACTGTACTCTATCTCTACTGTGCTCCACTGTACTCTATCTCTACTGTACTCCACTGTACTCTACCTCTACAGTGCTCCACTGTGCTCTACCTCTACTGTACTCCAGTGTACTCTACTTCTACTCTGCTCTACTGTACTCTATCTCTACTCTACTCCACTCTACTCTATCTCTACTGTACTCCACTGTACTCTACCTCTACTCTACTCTACTGTACTCCACCTCTACTGTGCTCCACTGTACTCCACTGTACTCCAGTTCTACTGTGCTCCACTGTACTCTACCTCTACTGTACTCCACTGTACTCTACATCTACTGTGCTCCACTGTACTCTACCTCTACTGTACTCCACTGTACTCTACCACTACTGTACTCCAATGTACTCTACCTCTACTGTACTCCACTGTATTCTACCTCTACTGTGCTCTACTGTACTCTATCTCTACTGTACTCCACTGTACTCTACCTCTACTGTACTGTACTGTTCTCTAAGTCTACTGTACTCTACTGTACTCCACCTCTACTGTGCTCCACTGTACTCCACTGTACTCTACCTCTACTGTGCTCCACTGTACTCTACCTCTACTGTACTCCACTGTACTCTATCTCTACTGTGCTCCACTGTACTCTACCTCTACTGTACTCCACTGTACTCTATCTCTACTGTTCTCCACTGTACTCTACCTCTACTGTGCACCACTGTACTCCACTGTACTCTATCTCTACTGTGATCCACTGTACTCTACCTCTGCTGTGCTCCACTGTACTCTATCTCTACTCTACTCCACTGTACTCTATCTCTATTTTACTCCACTGTACTCTACCTCTACTGTACTCTACTGTACTCCACCTCTACTGTGCTCCACTGTACTCCACTGTACTCTTCCTCTACTGTACTCTACTGTACTCCACTGTACTCTATCTCTACTGTGCTCCACTGTACTCTACCTCTACTGTGCTGTACTGTACTCTTCTCTACTGTGCTCCACTGTACTCTATTTCTACTGTACCCTAGTGTACTCTACCTCTACTGTATTCCACTGTACTCTACGTCTACTGTATTCCACTGTACACTACCTCTACTGTACTCCACTGTACTCTACCTCTACTGTGCTCCACTGTACTCTACCTCTACTGTGCTCCACTGTACTCTACCTCTACTCTGCTCCACTGTACTTTATCTCTACTGTACTCCACTGTACTCTACCTCCACAGTGCTCCACTGTGCTCTACCTCTACTGTACTCCACTGTACTCTACCTCTACTCTGCTCTACTGTGCTCTACCTCTACTGTACTCCACTGTACTCTATCTCTACTGTACTCCACTGTAATCTATCTCTACTGTGCTCCACTGTACTAGTCCTCTACTGTGCTCCACTGTACTCCACTGTACTCTATCTCTACTGTGATCCACTGTACTCTACCTCTGCTGTGCTCCACTGTACTCTATCTCTACTCTACTCCACTGTACTCTACCTCTACTGTTCTCCACTGTACTCTACCTCTACTGTACTCCACTGTACTCTACCTCTACTGTACTCCACTGTATTCTACCTCTACTATACTCCACTGCACTTATCTCTACAGTGTTCTACTTTACTCTACCTCTACTGTACTCCACTGTACTCTACCTCTACTCTGCTCTACTGTGCTCTATCTCTACTGTGCTCCACTGTACTCTACCTCTACTGTGCTCCACTGTACTCTATCTCTACTGTACTCCACTGTACTCTACCTCTACAGTGCTCCACTCTGCTCTACCTCTACTGTACTCCGCTGTACTCTACCTCTACTCTGCTCTACTCTACTCTATCTCTACTGTGCTCCACTGTACTCTACCTCTAATGTACTCCACTGTACTCCACCTCTAATGTGCTCCACTCTACTCTACCTCTACTGTACTCCACTATACTCTACCTCTACTGTACTCCACTGTACTCTACCTCTACTATACTCCACTGCACTTATCTCTACAGTGTTCTACTGTAATCTACCTCTACTGTACTCCACTGTACTCTACCTCTACTCTGCTCTACTGTGCTCTATCTCTACTGTGCTCCACTGTACTCTACCTCTACTGTGCTCCACTGTACTCTATCTCTACTGTACTCCACTGTACTCTACCTCTACAGTGCTCCACTCTGCTCTACCTCTACTGTACTCCGCTGTACTCTACCTCTACTCTGCTCTACTCTACTCTATCTCTACTGTACTCCACTGTACTCTCTCTACTGTACTCCACTGTAGTCTACCTCAACTTTACTCCCCTGTACTCTACCTCTACTGTGTTCCACTGTACTCTACATCTACTGCGCTCCACTGTACTCTACCTCTACTCTACTCCACTGTACTCTACCTCTACTATACTCCACTGTACTCTACCTCTACTGTGCTCTACTGTACTCTACCTCTACTGTGCTCCACTGTACAATACCTCTATTGTAGTCCACTGTACTCTACCTCTACTGTGCTCCACTCTACTCTACCTCTATTGTGCTCCACTGTACTCTACCTCTACTGTGCTCCACTGTACTCTATCTCTACTGTACTCCACTGTACTCTACCTCTACTGTGCTCCACTGTACTCTATCTCTACTGTACTCCACTGTACTCTACCTCTACAGTGCTCCACTGTGCTCTACCTCTACTCTACTCCACTGTACTCTACCTCTACTCTGCTCTACTGTACTCTACCTCTACTGTACTCCACTGTACTCTACCTCTACAGTGCTCCACTGTGCTCTACCTCTACTGTACTCCAGTGTACTCTACTTCTACTCTGCTCTACTGTACCCTATCTCTACTCTACTCCACTCTACTCTATCTCTACTGTACTCCACTGTACTCTACCTCTACTCTACTCTACTGTACTCCACCTCTACTGTGCTCCACTGTACTCCACTGTACTCCAGTTCTACTGTGCTCCACTGTACTCTACCTCTACTGTGCTCCACTGTACTCTACCTCTACTCTGCTCCACTGTACTTTATCTCTACTGTACTCCACTGTACTCTACCTCCACAGTGCTCCACTGTGCTCTACCTCTACTGTACTCCACTGTACTCTACCTCTACTCTGCTCTACTGTGCTCTACCTCTACTGTACTCCACTGTACTCTATCTCTACTGTACTCCACTGTAATCTATCTCTACTGTGCTCCACTGTACTAGTCCTCTACTGTGCTCCACTGTACTCCACTGTACTCTATCTCTACTGTGATCCACTGTACTCTACCTCTGCTGTGCTCCACTGTACTCTATCTCTACTCTACTCCACTGTACTCTACCTCTACTGTTCTCCACTGTACTCTACCTCTACTGTACTCCACTGTACTCTACCTCTACTGTACTCCACTGTATTCTACCTCTACTATACTCCACTGCACTTATCTCTACAGTGTTCTACTGTACTCTACCTCTACTGTACTCCACTGTACTCTACCTCTACTCTGCTCTACTGTGCTCTATCTCTACTGTGCTCCACTGTACTCTACCTCTATTGTGCTCCACTGTACTCTATCTCTACTGTACTCCACTGTACTCTACCTCTACAGTGCTCCACTCTGCTCTACCTCTACTGTACTCCGCTGTACTCTACCTCTACTCTGCTCTACTCTACTCTATCTCTACTGTGCTCCACTGTACTCTACCTCTAATGTACTCCACTGTACTCCACCTCTAATGTGCTCCACTCTACTCTACCTCTACTGTACTCCACTGTACTCTACCTCTACTGTACTCCACTGTACTCTACCTCTACTATACTCCACTGCACTTATCTCTACAGTGTTCTACTGTACTCTACCTCTACTGTACTCCACTGTACTCTACCTCTACTCTGCTCTACTGTGCTCTATCTCTACTGTGCTCCACTGTACTCTACCTCTACTGTGCTCCACTGTACTCTATCTCTACTGTACTCCACTGTACTCTACCTCTACAGTGCTCCACTCTGCTCTACCTCTACTGTACTCCGCTGTACTCTACCTCTACTCTGCTCTACTCTACTCTATCTCTACTGTACTCCACTGTACTCTCTCTACTGTACTCCACTGTACTCTACCTCAACTTTACTCCCCTGTACTCTACCTCTACTGTGTTCCACTGTACTCTACATCTACTGCGCTCCACTGTACTCTACCTCTACTCTACTCCACTGTACTCTACCTCTACTATACTCCACTGTACTCTACCTCTACTGTGCTCTACTGTACTCTACCTCTACTGTGCTCCAGTGTACAATACCTCTATTGTAGTCCACTGTACTCTACCTCTACTGTGCTCCACTCTACTCTACCTCTATTGTGCTCCACTGTACTCTACCTCTACTGTGCTCCACTGTACTCTATCTCTACTGTACTCCACTGTACTCTACCTCTACTGTGCTCCACTGTACTCTATCTCTACTGTACTCCACTGTACTCTACCTCTACAGTGCTCCACTGTGCTCTACCTCTACTCTACTCCACTGTACTCTACCTCTACTCTGCTCTACTGTACTCTACCTCTACTGTACTCCACTGTAGTCTACCTAAACTATACTCCACTGTACTCTACCTCAACTGTACTCCACTGTACTCTACCTCAACTATACTCCACTGTACTCTATCTCTACTCTAATCCACTGTACTCTATCTCTACTCTACTCCACTCTACTCTATCTCTACTGTACTCTCCTGTACTCTACCTCTACTCTACTCTACTGTACTCCACCTCTACTGTGCTCCACTGTACTCCACTGTACTCCAGCTCTACTGTGCTCCACTGTACTCTACCTCTACTGTACTCCACTGTACTCTATATCTACTGTGCTCCACTGTACTCTGCCTCTACTGTACTCCACTGTACTCTACCTCTACTGTACTCCACTGTACTCTACCTCTACTGTACTCCACTGTATTCTACCTCTACTGTGCTCTACTGTACTCTACCTCTACTGTACTCCATTGTACTCTACCTCTACTGTACTGTACTGTTCTCTACCTCTACTGTACTCTACTGTACTCCACCTCTACTGTGCTCCACTGTACTCCACTGTACTCTAGCTCTAATGTGCTCCACTGTACTCTACCTCTACTGTGCTCTACTGTACTCTTTCTCTACTGTGCTCCACTGTACTCTACCTCTACTGTACTCCACTGTACTCCACCTCTACAGTGCTCCACTGTACTCTACCTCTACTGTATTCCACTGTAATCTACCTCTACTCTGCTCTACTGTACTCTATCTCTACTGTGCTCTACTGTACTCTACCTCTATTATACTCCACTGTACTCTACCTCTACTGTGCTCCACTGTACTCTACCACTACTGTGCTCCACTGTACACTACCTCTACTGTAGTCCACTGTACTCTACCTCTACTGTGCTCCACTCTACTCTACCTCTACTGTGCTCAGCTGTACTCTACCTCTACTGTGCTCCGCTGTACTCTACCTCTACTATACTCCACTGCACTTATCTCTACTTTGTTCGACTGTACTCTATCTCTACTGTACTCCACTGTACTATATCTCTACTGTACTACACTGTACTCTTCCTCTACTGTGCTCCACTGTACTCTACCTCTACTGTGCTCTACTGTACTCTATCTCTACTCTGCTCCACTGTACTCTACCTCTACTGTACTCCACTGTACTCCACCTCTACAGTGCTCCACTGTACTCTACCTCTACTGTAATCCACTGTACTCTACCTCTACTCTGCTCTACTGTACTCTATCTCTACTGTGCTCCACTGTACTCTACCTCTACTGTACTCCACTGTAGTCTACCTCAACTATACTCAACTGTACTCTACCTCTACTGTGCTCCACTGTACTCTACCTCTACTGTGCTCTACTGTACTCTATCTCTACTGTGCTCCACTGTACTCTACCTCTACTGTACTCCACTGTACTCCACCTCTACAGTGCTCCACTGTACTCTACCTCGACTATAATCCACTGTACTCTACCTCTACTCTGCTCTACTGTACTCTATCTCTACTGTGATCCACTGTACTCTACCTCTACTCTACTCCACTGTAGTCTGCCTCTACTCTACCTCTACTGTACTCTACCTCTGCTGTACTCCACTGTAATCTACCTCTACTGTGATCTACTGTACTCTACCTCTACTGTACTCCACTGTACTCTACCTCTACTGTACTGTACTGTTATCTACCTCTACTGTACTCTACTGTACTCCACCTCTACTGTTCTCCACTGTACTCCACTGTACTCTACCTCTACTGTGCTCCACTGTACTCTACCTCTGCTATACTCCACTGTACTCTATCTCTAGTGTGCTCCACTGTACTCTACCTCTACTGTACTCCACTGTAGTCTACCTAAACTATACTCCACTCTACTCTACCTCCACTGTGCTCCACTGTACTCTACCTCAACTATACTCCACTGTACTCTATCTCTACTCTAATCCACTGTACTCTATCTCTACTCTGCTCTACTGTACTCTATCTCTACTGTGATCCACTGTACTCTACCTCTACTCTACTCCACTGTAGTCTGCCTCTACTCTACCTCTACTGTACTCTACCTCTGCTGTACTCCACTGTAATCTACCTCTACTGTGATCTACTGTACTCTACCTCTACTGTACTCCACTGTACTCTACCTCTACTGTACTGTACTGTTATCTACCTCTACTGTACTCTACTGTACTCCACCTCTACTGTTCTCCACTGTACTCCACTGTACTCTACCTCTACTGTGCTCCACTGTACTCTACCTCTGCTATACTCCACTGTACTCTATCTCTACTGTGCTCCACTGTACTCTACCTTAACTGTACTCCACTGTACTCTATCTCTACTGTTCTCCACTGTATTCTACCTCTACTGTGATCCACTGTACTCCACTGTACTCTATCTCTACTGTGATCCACTGTACTCTACCTCTGCTGTGCTCCACTGTACTCTATCTCTACTCTACTCTGCTGTACTCCACCTCTACTGTGCTCCACTGTACTCCACTGTACTCTTCCTCTACTGTACTCCACTGTACTCTATCTCTACTGTGCTCCACTATACTCTACCTCTACTGTGCTCTACTGTACTCTACTCTACTGTGCTCCACTGTACTCTACCTCTACTGTACTCCACTGTAGTCTACCTAAACTATACTCCACTCTACTCTACCTCCACTGTGCTCCACTGTGCTCTACCTCAACTATACTCCACTGTACTCTATCTCTACTCTAAATCACTGTACTCTATCTCTACTCTACTCCACTCTACTCTACCTCCACTGTGCTCCACTGTACTCTACCTCAACTATACTCCACTGTACTCTATCTCTACTCTAATCCACTGTACTCTATCTCTACTCTACTCCACTCTACTCTACCTCTACTGTACTCCACTGTACTCTACCTCTACTCTACTCTACTGTACTCCACCTCTACTGTGCTCCACTGTACTCCACTCTACTCTACCTCCACTGTGCTCCACTGGACTCTACCTCAACTATACTCCACTGTACTCTATCTCTACTCTAATCCACTGTACTCTATCTCTACTCTACTCCACTCTACTCTATCTCTACTGTACTCCACTGTACTCTACCTCTACTCTTACTGTACTCCACCTCTACTGTGCTCCACTGTACTCCACTGTACTCCAGCTCTACTGTGCTCCACTGTACTCTACATCTACTGTGCTCCACTGTACTCTATCTCTACTGTACTCCACTGTACTCTACCTCTACTGTACTGTACTGTTCTCTAAGTCTACTGTACTCTACTGTACTCCACCTCTACTGTGCTCCACTGTACTCCACTGTACTCTACCTCTACTGTGCTCCACTGTACTCTACCTCTACTGTACTCCACTGTACTCTATCTCTACTGTTCTCCACTGTACTCTACCTCTACTGTGCACCACTGTACTCCACTGTACTCTATCTCTACTCTACTCCACTGTACTCTACCTCTACTGTACTCTACTGTACTCCACCTCTACTGTGCTCCACTGTACTCCACTGTACTCTTCCTCTACTGTACTCCACTGTACTCTACCTCTACTGTACTCCAGTGTACTCTACTTCTACTCTGCTCTACTGTACTCTATCTCTACTCTACTCCACTGTACTCTACCTCTACTGTACTCCACTGTACTCTACCTCTACTGTACTCTACTCTACTCCACCTCTAATGTGCTCCACTCTACTCTACCTCTACTGTACTCCAATGTACTCTACCTCTACTGTACACCACTGTAGTCTACCTCAACTATACTCAACTGTACTCTACCTCTACTGTGCTCCACTGTACTCTACCTCTACTGTGCTCTACTGTACTCTATCTCTACTGTGCTCCACTGTACTCTATCTCTACTCTACTCCACTGTACTCTACCTCTACAGTGCTCCACTGTGCTCTACCTCTACTGTACTCCAGTGTACTCTACTTCTACTCTGCTCTACTGTACTCTATATCTACTGTACTCCACTGTACTCTACCTCTACTCTACTCTACTGTACTCCACCTCTACTGTGCTCCACTGTACTCCACTGTACTCCAGCTCTACTGTGCTCCACTGTACTCTACCTCTACTGTACTCCACTGTACTCCACTGTACTCTATATCTACTGTGCTCCACTGTACTCTGCCTCTACTGTACTCCACTGTACTCTACCTCTACTGTACTCCACTGTACTCTACCTCTACTGTACTCCACTGTATTCTACCTCTACTGTGCTCTACTGTACTCTACCTCTACTGTACTCCATTGTACTCTACCTCTACTGTACTGTACTGTTCTCTACCTCTACTGTACTCTACTGTACTCCACCTCTACTGTGCTCCACTGTACTCCACTGTACTCTAGCTCTAATGTGCTCCACTGTACTCTACCTCTACTGTGCTCTACTGTACTCTTTCTCTACTGTGCTCCACTGTACTCTACCTCTACTGTACTCCACTGTACTCCACCTCTACAGTGCTCCACTGTACTCTACCTCTACTGTATTCCACTGTAATCTACCTCTACTCTGCTCTACTGTACTCTATCTCTACTGTGCTCTACTGTACTCTACCTCTATTATACTCCACTGTACTCTACCTCTACTGTGCTCCACTGTACTCTACCACTACTGTGCTCCACTGTACACTACCTCTACTGTAGTCCACTGTACTCTACCTCTACTGTGCTCCACTCTACTCTACCTCTACTGTGCTCAGCTGTACTCTACCTCTACTGTGCTCCGCTGTACTCTACCTCTACTATACTCCACTGCACTTATCTCTACTGTGTTCGACTGTACTCTATCTCTACTGTACTCCACTGTACTCTATCTCTACTGTACTACACTGTACTCTTCCTCTACTGTGCTCCACTGTACTCTACCTCTACTGTGCTCTACTGTACTCTATCTCTACTCTGCTCCACTGTACTCTACCTCTACTGTACTCCACTGTACTCCACCTCTACAGTGCTCCACTGTACTCTACCTCTACTGTAATCCACTGTACTCTACCTCTACTCTGCTCTACTGTACTCTATCTCTACTGTACTCCACTGTACTCTACCTCTACTGTACTCCACTGTACTCTACCTCTACTGTACTCTACTCTACTCCACCTCTAATGTGCTCCACTCTACTCTACCTCTACTGTACTCCACTGTACTCTACCTCTACTCTAATCCACTGTACTCTATCTCTACTCTACTCCACTCTACTCTATCTCTACTGTACTCCACTGTACTCTACCTCTACTCTACTCTACTGTACTCCACCTCTACTGTGCTCCACTGTACTCCACTCTACTCTACCTCCACTGTGCTCCACTGTACTCTACCTCTACTGTACTCCACTGTAGTCTACCTCAACTATACTCAACTGTACTCTATCTCTACTGTGCTCCACTGTACTCCACCTCTACTGTGCTCTACTGTACTCTATGTCTACTGTGCTCCACTGTACTCTATCTCTACTGTACTCCACTGTACTCTACCTCTACAGTGCTCCACTGTGCTCTACCTCTACTGTACTCCAGTGTACTCTACTTCTACTCTGCTCTACTGTACTCTATCTCTACTGTACTCCACTGTACTCTACCTCTACTGTACTCCACTGTACTCTACCTCTACTGTACTCTACTCTACTCCACCTCTAATGTGCTCCACTCTACTCTACCTCTACTGTACTCCAATGTACTCTACCTCTACTGTACTCCACTGTAGACTACCTCAACTATACTCAACTGTACTCTACCTCTACTGTGCTCCACTGTACTCTACCTCTACTGTGCTCTACTGTACTCTATCTCTACTGTGCTCCACTGTACTCTATCTCTACTGTACTCCACTGTACTCTACCTCTACAGTGCTCCACTGTGCTCTACCTCTACTGTACTCCAGTGTACTCTACTTCTACTCTGCTCTACTGTACTCTATCTCTACTGTACTCCACTGTACTCTACCTCTACTGTACTCCACTGTACTCTACCTCTACTGTACTCTACTCTACTCCACCTCTAATGTGCTCCACTCTACTCTACCTCTACTGTACTCCACTGTACTCTACCTCTACTCTAATCCACTGTACTCTATCTCTACTCTACTCCACTCTACTCTATCTCTACTGTACTCCACTGTACTCTACCCCTACTCTACTCTACTGTACTCCACCTCTACTGTGCTCCACTGTACTCCACTCTACTCTACCTCCACTGTGCTCCACTGTACTCTACCTCTACTGTACTCCACTGTAGTCTACCTCAACTATACTCAACTGTACTCTACCTCTACTGTGCTCCACTGTACTCTACCTCTACTGTGCTCTACTGTACTCTATGTCTACTGTGCTCCACTGTACTCTATCTCTACTGTACTCCACTGTACTCTACCTCTACAGTGCTCCACTGTGCTCTACCTCTACTGTACTCCAGTGTACTCTACTTCTACTCTGCTCTACTGTACTCTATCTCTACTGTACTCCACTGTACTCTACCTCTACTGTACTCCACTGTACTCTACCTCTACTGTACTCTACTCTACTCCACCTCTAATGTGCTCCACTCTACTCTACCTCTACTGTACTCCAATGTACTCTACCTCTACTGTACTCCACTGTAGACTACCTCAACTATACTCAACTGTACTCTACCTCTACTGTGCTCCACTTTACTCTACCTCTACTGTGCTCTACTGTACTCTATCTCTACTGTGCTCCACTGTACTCTATCTCTACTGTACTCCACTGTACTCTACCTCTACAGTGCTCCACTGTGCTCTACCTCTACTGTACTCCAGTGTACTCTACTTCTACTCTGCTCTACTGTACCCTATCTCTACTCTACTCCACTCTACTCTATCTCTACTGTACTCCACTGTACTCTACCTCTACTCTACTCTACTGTACTCCACCTCTACTGTGCTCCACTGTACTCTACCTCTACTGTGCCCTACTGTACTCTATGTCTACTGTGCTCCACTGTACTCTATCTCTACTGTACTCCACTGTACTCTACCTCTACAGTGCTCCACTGTGCTCTACCTCTACTGTACTCCAGTGTACTCTACTTCTACTCTGCTCTACTGTACTCTATCTCTACTGTACTCCACTGTACTCTACCTCTACTGTACTCCACTGTACTCTACCTCTACTGTACTCTACTCTACTCCACCTCTAATGTGCTCCACTCTACTCTACCTCTACTGTACTCCAATGTACTCTACCTCTACTGTACTCCACTGTAGACTACCTCAACTATACTCAACTGTACTCTACCTCTACTGTGCTCCACTTTACTCTACCTCTACTGTGCTCTACTGTACTCTATCTCTACTGTGCTCCACTGTACTCTATCTCTACTGTACTCCACTGTACTCTACCTCTACAGTGCTCCACTGTGCTCTACCTCTACTGTACTCCAGTGTACTCTACTTCTACTCTGCTCTACTGTACCCTATCTCTACTCTACTCCACTCTACTCTATCTCTACTGTACTCCACTGTACTCTACCTCTACTCTACTCTACTGTACTCCACCTCTACTGTGCTCCACTGTACTCCACTGTACTCCAGTTCTACTGTGCTCCACTGTACTCTACCTCTACTGTACTCCACTGTACTCTACATCTACTGTGCTCCACTGTACTCTACCTCTACTGTACTCCACTGTACTCTACCACTACTGTACTCCAATGTACTCTACCTCTACTGTACTCCACTGTATTCTACCTCTACTGTGCTCTACTGTACTCTATCTCTACTGTACTCCACTGTACTCTACCTCTACTGTACTGTACTGTTCTCTAAGTCTACTGTACTCTACTGTACTCCACCTCTACTGTGCTCCACTGTACTCCACTGTACTCTACCTCTACTGTGCTCCACTGTACTCTACCTCTACTGTACTCCACTGTACTCTATCTCTACTGTGCTCCACTGTACTCTACCTCTACTGTACTCCACTGTACTCTATCTCTACTGTTCTCCACTGTACTCTACCTCTACTGTGCACCACTGTACTCCACTGTACTCTATCTCTACTGTGATCCACTGTACTCTACCTCTGCTGTGCTCCACTGTACTCTATCTCTACTCTACTCCACTGTACTCTATCTCTATTTTACTCCACTGTACTCTACCTCTACTGTACTCTACTGTACTCCACCTCTACTGTGCTCCACTGTACTCCACTGTACTCTTCCTCTACTGTACTCTACTGTACTCCACTGTACTCTATCTCTACTGTGCTCCACTGTACTCTACCTCTACTGTGCTGTACTGTACTCTTCTCTACTGTGCTCCACTGTACTCTATTTCTACTGTACCCTACTGTACTCTACCTCTACTGTATTCCACTGTACTCTACGTCTACTGTATTCCACTGTACACTACCTCTACTGTACTCCACTGTACTCTACCTCTACTGTGCTCCACTGTACTCTACCTCTACTGTGCTCCACTGTACTCTACCTCTACTCTGCTCCACTGTACTTTATCTCTACTGTACTCCACTGTACTCTACCTCCACAGTGCTCCACTGTGCTCTACCTCTACTGTACTCCACTGTACTCTACCTCTACTCTGCTCTACTGTGCTCTACCTCTACTGTACTCCACTGTACTCTATCTCTACTGTACTCCACTGTAATCTATCTCTACTGTGCTCCACTGTACTAGTCCTCTACTGTGCTCCACTGTACTCCACTGTACTCTATCTCTACTGTGATCCACTGTACTCTACCTCTGCTGTGCTCCACTGTACTCTATCTCTACTCTACTCCACTGTACTCTACCTCTACTGTTCTCCACTGTACTCTACCTCTACTGTACTCCACTGTACTCTACCTCTACTGTACTCCACTGTATTCTACCTCTACTATACTCCACTGCACTTATCTCTACAGTGTTCTACTGTACTCTACCCAGGGCCGGCGCTCCGCACACGCACATCACGCGCTGCGCGTAGGGCACCAAGTGCTTGGGGGGGCACCAAAAAATCTGGGTCGTGAAAAATCATCACAATAGGCTACTAGTATAAATAACAAATAAAATATGTCTAAAGCATGTTAATATACAAAAGCAATACAAAAGTAATATAGGCCTAGACCAAATTAGTCGAGAAAAAGGTGAATCTCCTTTTTCGTCTCCCTCTGGTGCCCCCCCTTCCCCACCTCCCAGTGGTCTGTTCGATTATGCCTCAATCAATGTCAAATTTGGCAGACACCGACCTCAGACATGGCCTCGAAAAGGCACCAAGAGTCGGGGGCGAAAAAAGGAAAAAGAATAGACAGCGGGATGATACTCGCGCGTCGCTTTGCAGGTAAGACAATGTTTTAAATAAAAATGTTAGTTTTGTAGCGCGGGCGCCCTTGCGTCGTGTATGCATGTCCAGGGGGGGCGTCGCTAGTAGTGCAAATGAAATGATCCGGGGCTTTTTTAGCCCTGCATGTTGAATCTTTTATTTTAACGGGGGTCCGGGGCTTTCTCCCCCGGAAAATTTTGAAACTTGGCCTGTTTAAGATGCAGTTAGTTTGTTTGGGGAGAAAAGGAAGACCGCTTAGATACGTTTTTTCGTTGTTGTTTTATGCGGATAATGCGGTCATTTTCAAGAGGTTCATAGGCCAAGGCCCAAGGGCGACATCTGTTGGTGAAACTGCAATTAGAAAAAAAAAAAAAAAAACACAATCTCAGTGTTTGTATATTTTCATATTCACAGAGTTGTCAAATTATTAGGGCTGGGAAAAGATTAATCGCATCCAAAATAAAAGTTTGTGTCTACATGATATATGTGTGTGTACTGTGTATAATTATTTTGTATATATAAATACACACACATATGCACGTATATATTTAAGAAATATTTGCATGTATATACTGTATATATTTATATATAATTTATATTATATATAAATTTAAATATTTTATATATAAATAACAAATATCTCTTAAATACATAAATGCAAATGTGTATTTATATATATACAAAATAATTATACACAGTACACACACATATATCAATTATGTACAGAATTATTATATTGTGCTTCATCAGACTAAGAAATTCTGAATGGTTGTTATTCCTTGGGTGAGTGGGTGGGTGGGGGGGTGAGGTGGTGAGTGGGTGGGGGGTGGGGGGGAGGGGGGCACCACCAAGCATTTGTGCTTAGGGCACCCAAATGGCTAGCGCCGGCCCTGACTCTACCTCTACTGTACTCCACTGTACTCTACCTCTACTCTGCTCTACTGTGCTCTATCTCTACTGTGCTCCACTGTACTCTACCTCTACTGTGCTCCACTGTACTCTATCTCTACTGTACTCCACTGTACTCTACCTCTACTGTACTCCACTGTACTCTACCTCTACTGTACTCCACTGTATTCTACCTCTACTGTGCTCTACTGTACTCTACCTCTACTCTACTCCATTGTACTCTACCTCTACTGTACTGTACTGTTCTCTACCTCTACTGTACTCTACTGTACTCCACCTCTACTGTGCTCCACTGTACTCCACTGTACTCTAGCTCTAATGTGCTCCACTGTACTCTACCTCTACTGTGCTCTACTGTACTCTTTCTCTACTGTGCTCCACTGTACTCTACCTCTACTGTACTCCACTGTACTCCACCTCTACAGTGCTCCACTGTACTCTACCTCTACTGTATTCCACTGTAATCTACCTCTACTCTGCTCTACTGTACTCTATCTCTACTGTGCTCTACTGTACTCTACCTCTATTATACTCCACTGTACTCTACCTCTACTGTGCTCCACTGTACTCTACCACTACTGTGCTCCACTGTACACTACCTCTACTGTAGTCCACTGTACTCTACCTCTACTGTGCTCCACTCTACTCTACCTCTACTGTGCTCAGCTGTACTCTACCTCTACTGTGCTCCGCTGTACTCTACCTCTACTATACTCCACTGCACTTATCTCTACTGTGTTCGACTGTACTCTATCTCTACTTTACTCCACTGTACTCTATCTCTACTGTACTACACTGTACTCTTCCTCTACTGTGCTCCACTGTACTCTACCTCTACTGTGCTCTACTGTACTCTCTCTACTCTGCTCCACTGTACTCTACCTCTACTGTACTCCACTGTACTCCACCACTACAGTGCTCCACTGTACTCTACCTCTACTGTAATCCACTGTACTCTACCTCTACTCTGCTCTACTGTACTCTATCTCTACTGTACTCCACTGTACTCTACCTCTACTGTACTCCACTGTACTCTACCTCTACTGTACTCTACTCTACTCCACCTCTAATGTGCTCCACTCTACTCTACCTCTACTGTACTCCACTGTACTCTACCTCTACTCTAATCCACTGTACTCTATCTCTACTCTACTCCACTCTACTCTATCTCTACTGTACTCCACTGTACTCTACCTCTACTCTACTCTACTGTACTCCACCTCTACTGTGCTCCACTGTACTCCACTCTACTCTACCTCCACTGTGCTCCACTGTACTCTACCTCTACTGTACTCCACTGTAGTCTACCTCAACTATACTCAACTGTACTCTATCTCTACTGTGCTCCACTGTACTCTACCTCTACTGTGCTCTACTGTACTCTATGTCTACTGTGCTCCACTGTACTCTATCTCTACTGTACTCCACTGTACTCTACCTCTACAGTGCTCCACTGTGCTCTACCTCTACTGTACTCCAGTGTACTCTACTTGTACTCTGCTCTACTGTACTCTATCTCTACTGTACTCCACTGTACTCTACCTCTACTGTACTCCACTGTACTCTACCTCTACTGTACTCTACTCTACTCCACCTCTAATGTGCTCCACTCTACTCTACCTCTACTGTACTCCAATGTACTCTACCTCTACTGTACTCCACTGTAGACTACCTCAACTATATTCAACTGTACTCTACCTCTACTGTGCTCCACTGTACTCTACCTCTACTGTGCTCTACTGTACTCTATCTCTACTGTGCTCCACTGTACTCTATCTCTACTGTACTCCACTGTACTCTACCTCTACAGTGCTCCACTGTGCTCTACCTCTACTGTACTCCAGTGTACTCTACTTCTACTCTGCTCTACTGTACTCTATCTCTACTGTACTCCACTGTACTCTACCTCTACTGTACTCCACTGTACTCTACCTCTACTGTACTCTACTCTACTCCACCTCTAATGTGCTCCACTCTACTCTACCTCTACTGTACTCCATTGTACTCTACCTCTACTCTAATCCACTGTACTCTATCTCTACTCTACTCCACTCTACTCTATCTCTACTGTACTCCACTGTACTCTACCCCTACTCTACTCTACTGTACTCCACCTCTACTGTGCTCCACTGTACTCCACTCTACTCTACCTCCACTGTGCTCCACTGTACTCTACCTCTACTGTACTCCACTGTAGTCTACCTCAACTATACTCAACTGTACTCTACCTCTACTGTGCTCCACTGTACTCTACCTCTACTGTGCTCTACTGTACTCTATGTCTACTGTGCTCCACTGTACTCTATCTCTACTGTACTCCACTGTACTCTACCTCTACAGTGCTCCACTGTGCTCTACCTCTACTGTACTCCAGTGTACTCTACTTCTACTCTGCTCTACTGTACTCTATCTCTACTGTACTCCACTGTACTCTACCTCTACTGTACTCCACTGTACTCTACCTCTACTGTACTCTACTCTACTCCACCTCTAATGTGCTCCACTCTACTCTACCTCTACTGTACTCCAATGTACTCTACCTCTACTGTACTCCACTGTAGACTACCTCAACTATACTCAACTGTACTCTACCTCTACTGTGCTCCACTTTACTCTACCTCTACTGTGCTCTACTGTACTCTATCTCTACTGTGCTCCACTGTACTCTATCTCTACTGTACTCCACTGTACTCTACCTCTACAGTGCTCCACTGTGCTCTACCTCTACTGTACTCCAGTGTACTCTACTTCTACTCTGCTCTACTGTACTCTATCTCTACTCTACTCCACTCTACTCTATCTCTACTGTACTCCACTGTACTCTACCTCTACTCTACTCTACTGTACTCCACCTCTACTGTGCTCCACTGTACTCCACTGTACTCCAGTTCTACTGTGCTCCACTGTACTCTACCTCTACTGTACTCCACTGTACTCTACATCTACTGTGCTCCACTGTACTCTACCTCTACTGTACTCCACTGTACTCTACCACTACTGTACTCCAATGTACTCTACCTCTACTGTACTCCACTGTATTCTACCTCTACTGTGCTCTACTGTACTCTATCTCTACTGTACTCCACTGTACTCTACCTCTACTGTACTGTACTGTTCTCTAAGTCTACTGTACTCTACTGTACTCCACCTCTACTGTGCTCCACTGTACTCCACTGTACTCTACCTCTACTGTGCTCCACTGTACTCTACCTCTACTGTACTCCACTGTACTCTATCTCTACTGTGCTCCACTGTACTCTACCTCTACTGTACTCCACTGTACTCTATCTCTACTGTTCTCCACTGTACTCTACCTCTACTGTGCACCACTGTACTCCACTGTACTCTATCTCTACTGTGATCCACTGTACTCTACCTCTGCTCTGCTCCACTGTACTCTATCTCTACTCTACTCCACTGTACTCTATCTCTATTTTACTCCACTGTACTCTACCTCTACTGTACTCTACTGTACTCCACCTCTACTGTGCTCCACTGTACTCCACTGTACTCTTCCTCTACTGTACTCTACTGTACTCCACTGTACTCTATCTCTACTGTGCTCCACTGTACTCTACCTCTACTGTGCTGTACTGTACTCTTCTCTACTGTGCTCCACTGTACTCTATTTCTACTGTACCCTACTGTACTCTACCTCTACTGTATTCCACTGTACTCTACGTCTACTGTATTCCACTGTACACTACCTCTACTGTACTCCACTGTACTCTACCTCTACTGTGCTCCACTGTACTCTACCTCTACTGTGCTCCACTGTACTCTACCTCTACTCTGCTCCACTGTACTTTATCTCTACTGTACTCCACTGTACTCTACCTCCACAGTGCTCCACTGTGCTCTACCTCTACTGTACTCCACTGTACTCTACCTCTACTCTGCTCTACTGTGCTCTACCTCTACTGTACTCCACTGTACTCTATCTCTACTGTACTCCACTGTAATCTATCTCTACTGTGCTCCACTGTACTAGTCCTCTACTGTGCTCCACTGTACTCCACTGTACTCTATCTCTACTGTGATCCACTGTACTCTACCTCTGCTGTGCTCCACTGTACTCTATCTCTACTCTACTCCACTGTACTCTACCTCTACTGTTCTCCACTGTACTCTACCTCTACTGTACTCCACTGTACTCTACCTCTACTGTACTCCACTGTATTCTACCTCTACTATACTCCACTGCACTTATCTCTACAGTGTTCTACTTTACTCTACCTCTACTGTACTCCACTGTACTCTACCTCTACTCTGCTCTACTGTGCTCTATCTCTACTGTGCTCCACTGTACTCTACCTCTACTGTGCTCCACTGTACTCTATCTCTACTGTACTCCACTGTACTCTACCTCTACAGTGCTCCACTCTGCTCTACCTCTACTGTACTCCGCTGTACTCTACCTCTACTCTGCTCTACTCTACTCTATCTCTACTGTGCTCCACTGTACTCTACCTCTAATGTACTCCACTGTACTCCACCTCTAATGTGCTCCACTCTACTCTACCTCTACTGTACTCCACTATACTCTACCTCTACTGTACTCCACTGTACTCTACCTCTACTATACTCCACTGCACTTATCTCTACAGTGTTCTACTGTACTCTACCTCTACTGTACTCCACTGTACTCTACCTCTACTCTGCTCTACTGTGCTCTATCTCTACTGTGCTCCACTGTACTCTACCTCTACTGTGCTCCACTGTACTCTATCTCTACTGTACTCCACTGTACTCTACCTCTACAGTGCTCCACTCTGCTCTACCTCTACTGTACTCCGCTGTACTCTACCTCTACTCTGCTCTACTCTACTCTATCTCTACTGTACTCCACTGTACTCTCTCTACTGTACTCCACTGTAGTCTACCTCAACTTTACTCCCCTGTACTCTACCTCTACTGTGTTCCACTGTACTCTACATCTACTGCGCTCCACTGTACTCTACCTCTACTCTACTCCACTGTACTCTACCTCTACTATACTCCACTGTACTCTACCTCTACTGTGCTCTACTGTACTCTACCTCTACTGTGCTCCACTGTACAATACCTCTATTGTAGTCCACTGTACTCTACCTCTACTGTGCTCCACTCTACTCTACCTCTATTGTGCTCCACTGTACTCTACCTCTACTGTGCTCCACTGTACTCTATCTCTACTGTACTCCACTGTACTCTACCTCTACTGTGCTCCACTGTACTCTATCTCTACTGTACTCCACTGTACTCTACCTCTACAGTGCTCCACTGTGCTCTACCTCTACTCTACTCCACTGTACTCTACCTCTACTCTGCTCTACTGTACTCTACCTCTACTGTACTCCACTGTACTCTACCTCTACAGTGCTCCACTGTGCTCTACCTCTACTGTACTCCAGTGTACTCTACTTCTACTCTGCTCTACTGTACCCTATCTCTACTCTACTCCACTCTACTCTATCTCTACTGTACTCCACTGTACTCTACCTCTACTCTACTCTACTGTACTCCACCTCTACTGTGCTCCACTGTACTCCACTGTACTCCAGTTCTACTGTGCTCCACTGTACTCTACCTCTACTGTGCTCCACTGTACTCTACCTCTACTCTGCTCCACTGTACTTTATCTCTACTGTACTCCACTGTACTCTACCTCCACAGTGCTCCACTGTGCTCTACCTCTACTGTACTCCACTGTACTCTACCTCTACTCTGCTCTACTGTGCTCTACCTCTACTGTACTCCACTGTACTCTATCTCTACTGTACTCCACTGTAATCTATCTCTACTGTACTCCACTGTACTAGTCCTCTACTGTGCTCCACTGTACTCCACTGTACTCTATCTCTACTGTGATCCACTGTACTCTACCTCTGCTGTGCTCCACTGTACTCTATCTCTACTCTACTCCACTGTACTCTACCTCTACTGTTCTCCACTGTACTCTACCTCTACTGTACTCCACTGTACTCTACCTCTACTGTACTCCACTGTATTCTACCTCTACTATACTCCACTGCACTTATCTCTACAGTGTTCTACTGTACTCTACCTCTACTGTACTCCACTGTACTCTACCTCTACTCTGCTCTACTGTGCTCTATCTCTACTGTGCTCCACTTTACTCTACCTCTACTGTGCTCCACTGTACTCTATCTCTACTGTACTCCACTGTACTCTACCTCTACAGTGCTCCACTCTGCTCTACCTCTACTGTACTCCGCTGTACTCTACCTCTACTCTGCTCTACTCTACTCTATCTCTACTGTGCTCCACTGTACTCTACCTCTAATGTACTCCACTGTACTCAACCTCTAATGTGCTCCACTCTACTCTACCTCTACTGTACTCCACTGTACTCTACCTCTACTGTACTCCACTGTACTCTACCTCTACTATACTCCACTGCACTTATCTCTACAGTGTTCTACTGTACTCTACCTCTCCTGTACTCCACTGTACTCTACCTCTACTCTGCTCTACTGTGCTCTATCTCTACTGTGCTCCACTGTACTCTACCTCTACTGTGCTCCACTGTACTCTATCTCTACTGTACTCCACTGTACTCTACCTCTACAGTGCTCCACTCTGCTCTACCTCTACTGTACTCCGCTGTACTCTACCTCTACTCTGCTCTACTCTACTCTATCTCTACTGTACTCCACTGTACTCTCTCTACTGTACTCCACTGTAGTCTACCTCAACTTTACTCCCCTGTACTCTACCTCTACTGTGTTCCACTGTACTCTACATCTACTGCGCTCCACTGTACTCTACCTCTACTCTACTCCACTGTACTCTACCTCTACTATACTCCACTGTACTCTACCTCTACTGTGCTCTACTGTACTCTACCTCTACTGTGCTCCACTGTACAATACCTCTATTGTAGTCCACTGTACTCTACCTCTACTGTGCTCCACTCTACTCTACCTCTATTGTGCTCCACTGTACTCTACCTCTACTGTGCTCCACTGTACTCTATCTCTACTGTACTCCACTGTACTCTACCTCTACTGTGCTCCACTGTACTCTATCTCTACTGTACTCCACTGTACTCTACCTCTACAGTGCTCCACTGTGCTCTACCTCTACTCTACTCCACTGTACTCTACCTCTACTCTGCTCTACTGTACTCTACCTCTACTGTACTCCACTGTAGTCTACCTAAACTATACTCCACTGTACTCTACCTCAACTGTACTCCACTGTACTCTACCTCAACTATACTCCACTGTACTCTATCTCTACTCTAATCCACTGTACTCTATCTCTACTCTACTCCACTCTACTCTATCTCTACTGTACTCTCCTGTACTCTACCTCTACTCTACTCTACTGTACTCCACCTCTACTGTGCTCCACTGTACTCCACTGTACTCCAGCTCTACTGTGCTCCACTGTACTCTACCTCTACTGTACTCCACTGTACTCTATATCTACTGTGCTCCACTGTACTATGCCTCTACTGTACTCCACTGTACTCTACCTCTACTGTACTCCACTGTACTCTACCTCTACTGTACTCCACTGTATTCTACCTCTACTGTGCTCTACTGTACTCTACCTCTACTGTACTCCATTGTACTCTACCTCTACTGTACTGTACTGTTCTCTACCTCTACTGTACTCTACTGTACTCCACCTCTACTGTGCTCCACTGTACTCCACTGTACTCTAGCTCTAATGTGCTCCACTGTACTCTACCTCTACTGTGCTCTACTGTACTCTTTCTCTACTGTGCTCCACTGTACTCTACCTCTACTGTACTCCACTGTACTCCACCTCTACAGTGCTCCACTGTACTCTACCTCTACTGTATTCCACTGTAATCTACCTCTACTCTGCTCTACTGTACTCTATCTCTACTGTGCTCTACTGTACTCTACCTCTATTATACTCCACTGTACTCTACCTCTACTGTGCTCCACTGTACTCTACCACTACTGTGCTCCACTGTACACTACCTCTACTGTAGTCCACTGTACTCTACCTCTACTGTGCTCCACTCTACTCTACCTCTACTGTGCTCAGCTGTACTCTACCTCTACTGTGCTCCGCTGTACTCTACCTCTACTATACTCCACTGCACTTATCTCTACTTTGTTCGACTGTACTCTATCTCTACTGTACTCCACTGTACTATATCTCTACTGTACTACACTGTACTCTTCCTCTACTGTGCTCCACTGTACTCTACCTCTACTGTGCTCTACTGTACTCTATCTCTACTCTGCTCCACTGTACTCTACCTCTACTGTACTCCACTGTACTCCACCTCTACAGTGCTCCACTGTACTCTACCTCTACTGTAATCCACTGTACTCTACCTCTACTCTGCTCTACTGTACTCTATCTCTACTGTGCTCCACTGTACTCTACCTCTACTGTACTCCACTGTAGTCTACCTCAACTATACTCAACTGTACTCTACCTCTACTGTGCTCCACTGTACTCTACCTCTACTGTGCTCTACTGTACTCTATCTCTACTGTGCTCCACTGTACTCTACCTCTACTGTACTCCACTGTACTCCACCTCTACAGTGCTCCACTGTACTCTACCTCGACTATAATCCACTGTACTCTACCTCTACTCTGCTCTACTGTACTCTATCTCTACTGTGATCCACTGTACTCTACCTCTACTCTACTCCACTGTAGTCTGCCTCTACTCTACCTCTACTGTACTCTACCTCTGCTGTACTCCACTGTAATCTACCTCTACTGTGATCTACTGTACTCTACCTCTACTGTACTCCACTGTACTCTACCTCTACTGTACTGTACTGTTATCTACCTCTACTGTACTCTACTGTACTCCACCTCTACTGTTCTCCACTGTACTCCACTGTACTCTACCTCTACTGTGCTCCACTGTACTCTACCTCTGCTATACTCCACTGTACTCTATCTCTAGTGTGCTCCACTGTACTCTACCTCTACTGTACTCCACTGTAGTCTACCTAAACTATACTCCACTCTACTCTACCTCCACTGTGCTCCACTGTACTCTACCTCAACTATACTCCACTGTACTCTATCTCTACTCTAATCCACTGTACTCTATCTCTACTCTGCTCTACTGTACTCTATCTCTACTGTGATCCACTGTACTCTACCTCTACTCTACTCCACTGTAGTCTGCCTCTACTCTACCTCTACTGTACTCTACCTCTGCTGTACTCCACTGTAATCTACCTCTACTGTGATCTACTGTACTCTACCTCTACTGTACTCCACTGTACTCTACCTCTACTGTACTGTACTGTTATCTACCTCTACTGTACTCTACTGTACTCCACCTCTACTGTTCTCCACTGTACTCCACTGTACTCTACCTCTACTGTGCTCCACTGTACTCTACCTCTGCTATACTCCACTGTACTCTATCTCTACTGTGCTCCACTGTACTCTACCTTAACTGTACTCCACTGTACTCTATCTCTACTGTTCTCCACTGTATTCTACCTCTACTGTGATCCACTGTACTCCACTGTACTCTATCTCTACTGTGATCCACTGTACTCTACCTCTGCTGTGCTCCACTGTACTCTATCTCTACTCTACTCTGCTGTACTCCACCTCTACTGTGCTCCACTGTACTCCACTGTACTCTTCCTCTACTGTACTCCACTGTACTCTATCTCTACTGTGCTCCACTATACTCTACCTCTACTGTGCTCTACTGTACTCTACTCTACTGTGCTCCACTGTACTCTACCTCTACTGTACTCCACTGTAGTCTACCTAAACTATACTCCACTCTACTCTACCTCCACTGTGCTCCACTGTGCTCTACCTCAACTATACTCCACTGTACTCTATCTCTACTCTAATCCACTGTACTCTATCTCTACTCTACTCCACTCTACTCTACCTCCACTGTGCTCCACTGTACTCTACCTCAACTATACTCCACTGTACTCTATCTCTACTCTAATCCACTGTACTCTATCTCTACTCTACTCCACTCTACTCTACCTCTACTGTACTCCACTGTACTCTACCTCTACTCTACTCTACTGTACTCCACCTCTACTGTGCTCCACTGTACTCCACTCTACTCTACCTCCACTGTGCTCCACTGGACTCTACCTCAACTATACTCCACTGTACTCTATCTCTACTCTAATCCACTGTACTCTATCTCTACTCTACTCCACTCTACTCTATCTCTACTGTACTCCACTGTACTCTACCTCTACTCTTACTGTACTCCACCTCTACTGTGCTCCACTGTACTCCACTGTACTCCAGCTCTACTGTGCTCCACTGTACTCTACATCTACTGTGCTCCACTGTACTCTATCTCTACTGTACTCCACTGTACTCTACCTCTACTGTACTGTACTGTTCTCTAAGTCTACTGTACTCTACTGTACTCCACCTCTACTGTGCTCCACTGTACTCCACTGTACTCTACCTCTACTGTGCTCCACTGTACTCTACCTCTACTGTACTCCACTGTACTCTATCTCTACTGTTCTCCACTGTACTCTACCTCTACTGTGCACCACTGTACTCCACTGTACTCTATCTCTACTCTACTCCACTGTACTCTACCTCTACTGTACTCTACTGTACTCCACCTCTACTGTGCTCCACTGTACTCCACTGTACTCTTCCTCTACTGTACTCCACTGTACTCTACCTCTACTGTACTCCAGTGTACTCTACTTCTACTCTGCTCTACTGTACTCTATCTCTACTCTACTCCACTGTACTCTACCTCTACTGTACTCCACTGTACTCTACCTCTACTGTACTCTACTCTACTCCACCTCTAATGTGCTCCACTCTACTCTACCTCTACTGTACTCCAATGTACTCTACCTCTACTGTACACCACTGTAGTCTACCTCAACTATACTCAACTGTACTCTACCTCTACTGTGCTCCACTGTACTCTACCTCTACTGTGCTCTACTGTACTCTATCTCTACTGTGCTCCACTGTACTCTATCTCTACTCTACTCCACTGTACTCTACCTCTACAGTGCTCCACTGTGCTCTACCTCTACTGTACTCCAGTGTACTCTACTTCTACTCTGCTCTACTGTACTCTATATCTACTGTACTCCACTGTACTCTACCTCTACTCTACTCTACTGTACTCCACCTCTACTGTGCTCCACTGTACTCCACTGTACTCCAGCTCTACTGTGCTCCACTGTACTCTACCTCTACTGTACTCCACTGTACTCCACTGTACTCTATATCTACTGTGCTCCACTGTACTCTGCCTCTACTGTACTCCACTGTACTCTACCTCTACTGTACTCCACTGTACTCTACCTCTACTGTACTCCACTGTATTCTACCTCTACTGTGCTCTACTGTACTCTACCTCTACTGTACTCCATTGTACTCTACCTCTACTGTACTGTACTGTTCTCTACCTCTACTGTACTCTACTGTACTCCACCTCTACTGTGCTCCACTGTACTCCACTGTACTCTAGCTCTAATGTGCTCCACTGTACTCTACCTCTACTGTGCTCTACTGTACTCTTTCTCTACTGTGCTCCACTGTACTCTACCTCTACTGTACTCCACTGTACTCCACCTCTACAGTGCTCCACTGTACTCTACCTCTACTGTATTCCACTGTAATCTACCTCTACTCTGCTCTACTGTACTCTATCTCTACTGTGCTCTACTGTACTCTACCTCTATTATACTCCACTGTACTCTACCTCTACTGTGCTCCACTGTACTCTACCACTACTGTGCTCCACTGTACACTACCTCTACTGTAGTCCACTGTACTCTACCTCTACTCTGCTCCACTCTACTCTACCTCTACTGTGCTCAGCTGTACTCTACCTCTACTGTGCTCCGCTGTACTCTACCTCTACTATACTCCACTGCACTTATCTCTACTGTGTTCGACTGTACTCTATCTCTACTGTACTCCACTGTACTCTATCTCTACTGTACTACACTGTACTCTTCCTCTACTGTGCTCCACTGTACTCTACCTCTACTGTGCTCTACTGTACTCTATCTCTACTCTGCTCCACTGTACTCTACCTCTACTGTACTCCACTGTACTCCACCTCTACAGTGCTCCACTGTACTCTACCTCTACTGTAATCCACTGTACTCTACCTCTACTCTGCTCTACTGTACTCTATCTCTACTGTACTCCACTGTACTCTACCTCTACTGTACTCCACTGTACTCTACCTCTACTGTACTCTACTCTACTCCACCTCTAATGTGCTCCACTCTACTCTACCTCTACTGTACTCCACTGTACTCTACCTCTACTCTAATCCACTGTACTCTATCTCTACTCTACTCCACTCTACTCTATCTCTACTGTACTCCACTGTACTCTACCTCTACTCTACTCTACTGTACTCCACCTCTACTGTGCTCCACTGTACTCCACTCTACTCTACCTCCACTGTGCTCCACTGTACTCTACCTCTACTGTACTCCACTGTAGTCTACCTCAACTATACTCAACTGTACTCTATCTCTACTGTGCTCCACTGTACTCTACCTCTACTGTGCTCTACTGTACTCTATGTCTACTGTGCTCCACTGTACTCTATCTCTACTGTACTCCACTGTACTCTACCTCTACAGTGCTCCACTGTGCTCTACCTCTACTGTACTCCATTGTACTCTACTTCTACTCTGCTCTACTGTACTCTATCTCTACTGTACTCCACTGTACTCTACCTCTACTGTACTCCACTGTAGACTACCTCAACTATACTCAACTGTACTCTACCTCTACTGTGCTCCACTGTACTCTACCTCTACTGTGCTCTACTGTACTCTATCTCTACTGTGCTCCACTGTACTCTATCTCTACTGTACTCCACTGTACTCTACCTCTACAGTGCTCCACTGTGCTCTACCTCTACTGTACTCCAGTGTACTCTACTTCTACTCTGCTCTACTGTACTCTATCTCTACTGTACTCCACTGTACTCTACCTCTACTGTACTCCTCTGTACTCTACCTCTACTGTACTCTACTCTACTCCACCTCTAATGTGCTCCACTCTACTCTACCTCTACTGTACTCCACTGTACTCTACCTCTACTCTAATCCACTGTACTCTATCTCTACTCTACTCCACTCTACTCTATCTCTACTGTACTCCACTGTACTCTACCCCTACTCTACTCTACTGTACTCCACCTCTACTGTGCTCCACTGTACTCCACTCTACTCTACCTCCACTGTGCTCCACTGTACTCTACCTCTACTGTACTCCACTGTAGTCTACCTCAACTATACTCAACTGTACTCTACCTCTACTGTGCTCCACTGTACTCTACCTCTACTGTGCTCTACTGTACTCTATGTCTACTGTGCTCCACTGTACTCTATCTCTACTGTACTCCACTGTACTCTACCTCTACAGTGCTCCACTGTGCTCTACCTCTACTGTACTCCAGTGTACTCTACTTCTACTCTGCTCTACTGTACTCTATCTCTACTGTACTCCACTGTACTCTACCTCTACTGTACTCCACTGTACTCTACCTCTACTGTACTCTACTCTACTCCACCTCTAATGTGCTCCACTCTACTCTACCTCTACTGTACTCCAATGTACTCTACCTCTACTGTACTCCACTGTAGACTACCTCAACTATACTCAACTGTACTCTACCTCTACTGTGCTCCACTTTACTCTACCTCTACTGTGCTCTACTGTACTCTATCTCTACTGTGCTCCACTGTACTCTATCTCTACTGTACTCCACTGTACTCTACCTCTACAGTGCTCCACTGTGCTCTACCTCTACTGTACTCCAGTGTACTCTACTTCTACTCTGCTCTACTGTACCCTATCTCTACTCTACTCCACTCTACTCTATCTCTACTGTACTCCACTGTACTCTACCTCTACTCTACTCTACTGTACTCCACCTCTACTGTGCTCCACTGTACTCCACTGTACTCCAGTTCTACTGTGCTCCACTGTACTCTACCTCTACTGTACTCCACTGTACTCTACATCTACTGTGCTCCACTGTACTCTACCTCTACTGTACTCCACTGTACTCTACCACTACTGTACTCCAATGTACTCTACCTCTACTGTACACCACTGTATTCTACCTCTACTGTGCTCTACTGTACTCTATCTCTACTGTACTCCACTGTACTCTACCTCTACTGTACTGTACTGTTCTCTAAGTCTACTGTACTCTACTGTACTCCACCTCTACTGTGCTCCACTGTACTCCACTGTACTCTACCTCTACTGTGCTCCACTGTACTCTACCTCTACTGTACTCCACTGTACTCTATCTCTACTGTGCTCCACTGTACTCTACCTCTACTGTACTCCACTGTACTCTATCTCTACTGTTCTCCACTGTACTCTACCTCTACTGTGCACCACTGTACTCCACTGTACTCTATCTCTACTGTGATCCACTGTACTCTACCTCTGCTGTGCTCCACTGTACTCTATCTCTACTCTACTCCACTGTACTCTATCTCTATTTTACTCCACTGTACTCTACCTCTACTGTACTCTACTGTACTCCACCTCTACTGTGCTCCACTGTACTCCATTGTACTCTTCCTCTACTGTACTCTACTGTACTCCACTGTACTCTATCTCTACTGTGCTCCACTGTACTCTACCTCTACTGTGCTGTACTGTACTCTTCTCTACTGTGCTCCACTGTACTCTATTTCTACTGTACCCTACTGTACTCTACCTCTACTGTATTCCACTGTACTCTACGTCTACTGTATTCCACTGTACACTACCTCTACTGTACTCCACTGTACTCTACCTCTACTGTGCTCCACTGTACTCTACCTCTACTGTGCTCCACTGTACTCTACCTCTACTCTGCTCCACTGTACTTTATCTCTACTGTACTCCACTGTACTCTACCTCCACAGTGCTCCACTGTGCTCTACCTCTACTGTACTCCACTGTACTCTACCTCTACTCTGCTCTACTGTGCTCTACCTCTACTGTACTCCACTGTACTCTATCTCTACTGTACTCCACTGTAATCTATCTCTACTGTGCTCCACTGTACTAGTCCTCTACTGTGCTCCACTGTACTCCACTGTACTCTATCTCTACTGTGATCCACTGTACTCTACCACTGCTGTGCTCCACTGTACTCTATCTCTACTCTACTCCACTGTACTCTACCTCTACTGTTCTCCACTGTACTCTACCTCTACTGTACTCCACTGTACTCTACCTCTACTGTACTCCACTGTATTCTACCTCTACTATACTCCACTGCACTTATCTCTACAGTGTTCTACTGTACTCTACCTCTACTGTACTCCACTGTACTCTACCTCTACTCTGCTCTACTGTGCTCTATCTCTACTGTGCTCCACTGTACTCTACCTCTACTGTGCTCCACTGTACTCTATCTCTACTGTACTCCACTGTACTCTACCTCTACTGTACTCCACTGTACTCTACCTCTACTGTACTCCACTGTATTCTACCTCTACTGTGCTCTACTGTACTCTACCTCTACTCTACTCCATTGTACTCTACCTCTACTGTACTGTACTGTTCTCTACCTCTACTGTACTCTACTGTACTCCACCTCTACTGTGCTCCACTGTACTCCACTGTACTCTAGCTCTAATGTGCTCCACTGTACTCTACCTCTACTGTGCTCTACTGTACTCTTTCTCTACTGTGCTCCACTGTACTCTACCTCTACTGTACTCCACTGTACTCCACCTCTACAGTGCTCCACTGTACTCTACCTCTACTGTATTCCACTGTAATCTACCTCTACTCTGCTCTACTGTACTCTATCTCTACTGTGCTCTACTGTACTCTACCTCTATTATACTCCACTGTACTCTACCTCTACTGTGCTCCACTGTACTCTACCACTACTGTGCTCCACTGTACACTACCTCTACTGTAGTCCACTGTACTCTACCTCTACTGTGCTCCACTCTACTCTACCTCTACTGTGCTCAGCTGTACTCTACCTCTACTGTGCTCCGCTGTACTCTACCTCTACTATACTCCACTGCACTTATCTCTACTGTGTTCGACTGTACTCTATCTCTACTGTACTCCACTGTACTCTATCTCTACTGTACTACACTGTACTCTTCCTCTACTGTGCTCCACTGTACTCTACCTCTACTGTGCTCTACTGTACTCTCTCTACTCTGCTCCACTGTACTCTACCTCTACTGTACTCCACTGTACTCCACCTCTACAGTGCTCCACTGTACTCTACCTCTACTGTAATCCACTGTACTCTACCTCTACTCTGCTCTACTGTACTCTATCTCTACTGTACTCCACTGTACTCTACCTCTACTGTACTCCACTGTACTCTACCTCTACTGTACTCTACTCTACTCCACCTCTAATGTGCTCCACTCTACTCTACCTCTACTGTACTCCACTGTACTCTACCTCTACTCTAATCCACTGTACTCTATCTCTACTCTACTCCACTCTACTCTATCTCTACTGTACTCCACTGTACTCTACCTCTACTCTACTCTACTGTACTCCACCTCTACTGTGCTCCACTGTACTCCACTCTACTCTACCTCCACTGTGCTCCACTGTACTCTACCTCTACTGTACTCCACTGTAGTCTACCTCAACTATACTCAACTGTACTCTATCTCTACTGTGCTCCACTGTACTCTACCTCTACTGTGCTCTACTGTACTCTATGTCTACTGTGCTCAACTGTACTCTATCTCTACTGTACTCCACTGTACTCTACCTCTACAGTGCTCCACTGTGCTCTACCTCTACTGTACTCCAGTGTACTCTACTTCTACTCTGCTCTACTGTACTCTATCTCTACTGTACTCCACTGTACTCTACCTCTACTGTACTCCACTGTACTCTACCTCTACTGTACTCTACTCTACTCCACCTCTAATGTGCTCCACTCTACTCTACCTCTACTGTACTCCAATGTACTCTACCTCTACTGTACTCCACTGTAGACTACCTCAACTATACTCAACTGTACTCTACCTCTACTGTGCTCCACTGTACTCTACCTCTACTGTGCTCTACTGTACTCTATCTCTACTGTGCTCCACTGTACTCTATCTCTACTGTACTCCACTGTACTCTACCTCTACAGTGCTCCACTGTGCTCTACCTCTACTGTACTCCAGTGTACTCTACTTCTACTCTGCTCTACTGTACTCTATCTCTACTGTACTCCACTGTACTCTACCTCTACTGTACTCCACTGTACTCTACCTCTACTGTACTCTACTCTACTCCACCTCTAATGTGCTCCACTCTACTCTACCTCTACTGTACTCCACTGTACTCTACCTCTACTCTAATCCACTGTACTCTATCTCTACTCTATTCCACTCTACTCTATCTCTACTGTACTCCACTGTACTCTACCCCTACTCTACTCTACTGTACTCCACCTCTACTGTGCTCCACTGTACTCCACTCTACTCTACCTCCACTGTGCTCCACTGTACTCTACCTCTACTGTACTCCACTGTAGTCTACCTCAACTATACTCAACTGTACTCTACCTCTACTGTGCTCCACTGTACTCTACCTCTACTGTGCTCTACTGTACTCTATGTCTACTGTGCTCCACTGTACTCTATCTCTACTGTACTCCACTGTACTCTACCTCTACAGTGCTCCACTGTGCTCTACCTCTACTGTACTCCAGTGTACTCTACTTCTACTCTGCTCTACTGTACTCTATCTCTACTGTACTCCACTGTACTCTACCTCTACTGTACTCCACTGTACTCTACCTCTACTGTACTCTACTCTACTCCACCTCTAATGTGCTCCACTCTACTCTACCTCTACTGTACTCCAATGTACTCTACCTCTACTGTACTCCACTGTAGACTACCTCAACTATACTCAACTGTACTCTACCTCTACTGTGCTCCACTTTACTCTACCTCTACTGTGCTCTACTGTACTCTATCTCTACTGTGCTCCACTGTACTCTATCTCTACTGTACTCCACTGTACTCTACCTCTACAGTGCTCCACTGTGCTCTACCTCTACTGTACTCCAGTGTACTCTACTTCTACTCTGCTCTACTGTACTCTATCTCTACTCTACTCCACTCTACTCTATCTCTACTGTACTCCACTGTACTCTACCTCTACTCTACTCTACTGTACTCCACCTCTACTGTGCTCCACTGTACTCCACTGTACTCCAGTTCTACTGTGCTCCACTGTACTCTACCTCTACTGTACTCCACTGTACTCTACATCTACTGTGCTCCACTGTACTCTACCTCTACTGTACTCCACTGTACTCTACCACTACTGTACTCCAATGTACTCTACCTCTACTGTACTCCACTGTATTCTACCTCTACTGTGCTCTACTGTACTCTATCTCTACTGTACTCCACTGTACTCTACCTCTACTGTACTGTACTGTTCTCTAAGTCTACTGTACTCTACTGTACTCCACCTCTACTGTGCTCCACTGTACTCCACTGTACTCTACCTCTACTGTGCTCCACTGTACTCTACCTCTACTGTACTCCACTGTACTCTATCTCTACTGTGCTCCACTGTACTCTACCTCTACTGTACTCCACTGTACTCTATCTCTACTGTTCTCCACTGTACTCTACCTCTACTGTGCACCACTGTACTCCACTGTACTCTATCTCTACTGTGATCCACTGTACTCTACCTCTGCTGTGCTCCACTGTACTCTATCTCTACTCTACTCCACTGTACTCTATCTCTATTTTACTCCACTGTACTCTACCTCTACTGTACTCTACTGTACTCCACCTCTACTGTGCTCCACTGTACTCCACTGTACTCTTCCTCTACTGTACTCTACTGTACTCCACTGTACTCTATCTCTACTGTGCTCCACTGTACTCTACCTCTACTGTGCTGTACTGTACTCTTCTCTACTGTGCTCCACTGTACTCTATTTCTACTGTACCCTACTGTACTCTACCTCTACTGTATTCCACTGTACTCTACGTCTACTGTATTCCACTGTACACTACCTCTACTGTACTCCACTGTACTCTACCTCTACTGTGCTCCACTGTACTCTACCTCTACTGTGCTCCACTGTACTCTACCTCTACTCTGCTCCACTGTACTTTATCTCTACTGTACTCCACTGTACTCTACCTCCACAGTGCTCCACTGTGCTCTACCTCTACTGTACTCCACTGTACTCTACCTCTACTCTGCTCTACTGTGCTCTACCTCTACTGTACTCCACTGTACTCTATCTCTACTGTACTCCACTGTAATCTATCTCTACTGTGCTCCACTGTACTAGTCCTCTACTGTGCTCCACTGTACTCCACTGTACTCTATCTCTACTGTGATCCACTGTACTCTACCTCTGCTGTGCTCCACTGTACTCTATCTCTACTCTACTCCACTGTACTCTACCTCTACTGTTCTCCACTGTACTCTACCTCTACTGTACTCCACTGTACTCTACCTCTACTTTACTCCACTGTATTCTACCTCTACTATACTCCACTGCACTTATCTCTACAGTGTTCTACTTTACTCTACCTCTACTGTACTCCACTGTACTCTACCTCTACTCTGCTCTACTGTGCTCTATCTCTACTGTGCTCCACTGTACTCTACCTCTACTGTGCTCCACTGTACTCTATCTCTACTGTACTCCACTGTACTCTACCTCTACAGTGCTCCACTCTGCTCTACCTCTACTGTACTCCGCTGTACTCTACCTCTACTCTGCTCTACTCTACTCTATCTCTACTGTGCTCCACTGTACTCTACCTCTAATGTACTCCACTGTACTCCACCTCTAATGTGCTCCACTCTACTCTACCTCTACTGTACTCCACTATACTCTACCTCTACTGTACTCCACTGTACTCTACCTCTACTATACTCCACTGCACTTATCTCTACAGTGTTCTACTGTACTCTACCTCTACTGTACTCCACTGTACTCTACCTCTACTCTGCTCTACTGTGCTCTATCTCTACTGTGCTCCACTGTACTCTACCTCTACTGTGCTCCACTGTACTCTATCTCTACTGTACTCCACTGTACTCTACCTCTACAGTGCTCCACTCTGCTCTACCTCTACTGTACTCCGCTGTACTCTACCTCTACTCTGCTCTACTCTACTCTATCTCTACTGTACTCCACTGTACTCTCTCTACTGTACTCCACTGTAGTCTACCTCAACTTTACTCCCCTGTACTCTACCTCTACTGTGTTCCACTGTACTCTACATCTACTGCGCTCCACTGTACTCTACCTCTACTCTACTCCACTGTACTCTACCTCTACTATACTCCACTGTACTCTACCTCTACTGTGCTCTACTGTACTCTACCTCTACTGTGCTCCACTGTACAATACCTCTATTGTAGTCCACTGTACTCTACCTCTACTGTGCTCCACTCTACTCTACCTCTATTGTGCTCCACTGTACTCTACCTCTACTGTGCTCCACTGTACTCTATCTCTACTGTACTCCACTGTACTCTACCTCTACTGTGCTCCACTGTACTCTATCTCTACTGTACTCCACTGTACTCTACCTCTACAGTGCTCCACTGTGCTCTACCTCTACTCTACTCCACTGTACTCTACCTCTACTCTGCTCTACTGTACTCTACCTCTACTGTACTCCACTGTACTCTACCTCTACAGTGCTCCACTGTGCTCTACCTCTACTGTACTCCAGTGTACTCTACTTCTACTCTGCTCTACTGTACCCTATCTCTACTCTACTCCACTCTACTCTATCTCTACTGTACTCCACTGTACTCTACCTCTACTCTACTCTACTGTACTCCACCTCTACTGTGCTCCACTGTACTCCACTGTACTCCAGTTCTACTGTGCTCCACTGTACTCTACCTCTACTGTGCTCCACTGTACTCTACCTCTACTCTGCTCCACTGTACTTTATCTCTACTATACTCCACTGTACTCTACCTCCACAGTGCTCCACTGTGCTCTACCTCTACTGTACTCCACTGTACTCTACCTCTACTCTGCTCTACTGTGCTCTACCTCTACTGTACTCCACTGTACTCTATCTCTACTGTACTCCACTGTAATCTATCTCTACTGTGCTCCACTGTACTAGTCCTCTACTGTGCTCCACTGTACTCCACTGTACTCTATCTCTACTGTGATCCACTGTACTCTACCTCTGCTGTGCTCCACTGTACTCTATCTCTACTCTACTCCACTGTACTCTACCTCTACTGTTCTCCACTGTACTCTACCTCTACTGTACTCCACTGTACTCTACCTCTACTGTACTCCACTGTATTCTACCTCTACTATACTCCACTGCACTTATCTCTACAGTGTTCTACTGTACTCTACCTCTACTGTACTCCACTGTACTCTACCTCTACTCTGCTCTACTGTGCTCTATCTCTACTGTGCTCCACTGTACTCTACCTCTACTGTGCTCCACTGTACTCTATCTCTACTGTACTCCACTGTACTCTACCTCTACAGTGCTCCACTCTGCTCTACCTCTACTGTACTCCGCTGTACTCTACCTCTACTCTGCTCTACTCTACTCTATCTCTACTGTGCTCCACTGTACTCTACCTCTAATGTACTCCACTGTACTCCACCTCTAATGTGCTCCACTCTACTCTACCTCTACTGTACTCCACTGTACTCTACCTCTACTGTACTCCACTGTACTCTACCTCTACTATACTCCACTGCACTTATCTCTACAGTGTTCTACTGTACTCTACCTCTACTGTACTCCACTGTACTCTACCTCTACTCTGCTCTACTGTGCTCTATCTCTACTGTGCTCCACTGTACTCTACCTCTACTGTGCTCCACTGTACTCTATCTCTACTGTACTCCACTGTACTCTACCTCTACAGTGCTCCACTCTGCTCTACCTCTACTGTACTCCGCTGTACTCTACCTCTACTCTGCTCTACTCTACTCTATCTCTACTGTACTCCACTGTACTCTCTCTACTGTACTCCACTGTAGTCTACCTCAACTTTACTCCCCTGTACTCTACCTCTACTGTGTTCCACTGTACTCTACATCTACTGCGCTCCACTGTACTCTACCTCTACTCTACTCCACTGTACTCTACCTCTACTATACTCCACTGTACTCTACCTCTACTGTGCTCTACTGTACTCTACCTCTACTGTGCTCCACTGTACAATACCTCTATTGTAGTCCGCTGTACTCTACCTCTACTGTGCTCCACTCTACTCTACCTCTATTGTGCTCCACTGTACTCTACCTCTACTGTGCTCCACTGTACTCTATCTCTACTGTACTCCACTGTACTCTACCTCTACTGTGCTCCACTGTACTCTATCTCTACTGTACTCCACTGTACTCTACCTCTACAGTGCTCCACTGTGCTCTACCTCTACTCTACTCCACTGTACTCTACCTCTACTCTGCTCTACTGTACTCTACCTCTACTGTACTCCACTGTAGTCTACCTAAACTATACTCCACTGTACTCTACCTCAACTGTACTCCACTGTACTCTACCTCAACTATACTCCACTGTACTCTATCTCTACTCTAATCCACTGTACTCTATCTCTACTCTACTCCACTCTACTCTATCTCTACTGTACTCTCCTGTACTCTACCTCTACTCTACTCTACTGTACTCCACCTCTACTGTGCTCCACTGTACTCCACTGTACTCCAGCTCTACTGTGCTCCACTGTACTCTACCTCTACTGTACTCCACTGTACTCTATATCTACTGTGCTCCACTGTACTATGCCTCTACTGTACTCCACTGTACTCTACCTCTACTGTACTCCACTGTACTCTACCTCTACTGTACTCCACTGTATTCTACCTCTACTGTGCTCTACTGTACTCTACCTCTACTGTACTCCATTGTACTCTACCTCTACTGTACTGTACTGTTCTCTACCTCTACTGTACTCTACTGTACTCCACCTCTACTGTGCTCCACTGTACTCCACTGTACTCTAGCTCTAATGTGCTCCACTGTACTCTACCTCTACTGTGCTCTACTGTACTCTTTCTCTACTGTGCTCCACTGTACTCTACCTCTACTGTACTCCACTGTACTCCACCTCTACAGTGCTCCACTGTACTCTACCTCTACTGTATTCCACTGTAATCTACCTCTACTCTGCTCTACTGTACTCTATCTCTACTGTGCTCTACTGTACTCTACCTCTATTATACTCCACTGTACTCTACCTCTACTGTGCTCCACTGTACTCTACCACTACTGTGCTCCACTGTACACTACCTCTACTGTAGTCCACTGTACTCTACCTCTACTGTGCTCCACTCTACTCTACCTCTACTGTGCTCAGCTGTACTCTACCTCTACTGTGCTCCGCTGTACTCTACCTCTACTATACTCCACTGCACTTATCTCTACTTTGTTCGACTGTACTCTATCTCTACTGTACTCCACTGTACTATATCTCTACTGTACTACACTGTACTCTTCCTCTACTGTGCTCCACTGTACTCTACCTCTACTCTGCTCCACTGTACTCTACCTCTACTGTACTCCACTGTACTCCACCTCTACAGTGCTCCACTGTACTCTACCTCTACTGTAATCCAATGTACTCTACCTCTACTCTGCTCTACTGTACTCTATCTCTACTGTGCTCCACTGTACTCTACCTCTACTGTACTCCACTGTAGTCTACCTCAACTATACTCAACTGTACTCTACCTCTACTGTGCTCCACTGTACTCTACCTCTACTGTGCTCTACTGTACTCTATCTCTACTGTGCTCCACTGTACTCTACCTCTACTGTACTCCACTGTACTCCACCTCTACAGTGCTCCACTGTACTCTACCTCGACTATAATCCACTGTACTCTACCTCTACTCTGCTCTACTGTACTCTATCTCTACTGTGATCCACTGTACTCTACCTCTACTCTACTCCACTGTAGTCTGCCTCTACTCTACCTCTACTGTACTCTACCTCTGCTGTACTCCACTGTAATCTACCTCTACTGTGATCTACTGTACTCTACCTCTACTGTACTCCACTGTACTCTACCTCTACTGTACTGTACTGTTATCTACCTCTACTGTACTCTACTGTACTCCACCTCTACTGTTCTCCACTGTACTCCACTGTACTCTACCTCTACTGTGCTCCACTGTACTCTACCTCTGCTATACTCCACTGTACTCTATCTCTAGTGTGCTCCACTGTACTCTACCTCTACTGTACTCCACTGTAGTCTACCTAAACTATACTCCACTCTACTCTACCTCCACTGTGCTCCACTGTACTCTACCTCAACTATACTCCACTGTACTCTATCTCTACTCTAATCCACTGTACTCTATCTCTACTCTGCTCTACTGTACTCTATCTCTACTGTGATCCACTGTACTCTACCTCTACTCTACTCCACTGTAGTCTGCCTCTACTCTACCTCTACTGTACTCTACCTCTGCTGTACTCCACTGTAATCTACCTCTACTGTGATCTACTGTACTCTACCTCTACTGTACTCCACTGTACTCTACCTCTACTGTACTGTACTGTTATCTACCTCTACTGTACTCTACTGTACTCCACCTCTACTGTTCTCCACTGTACTCCACTGTACTCTACCTCTACTGTGCTCCACTGTACTCTACCTCTGCTATACTCCACTGTACTCTATCTCTACTGTGCTCCACTGTACTCTACCTTAACTGTACTCCACTGTACTCTATCTCTACTGTTCTCCACTGTATTCTACCTCTACTGTGATCCACTGTACTCCACTGTACTCTATCTCTACTGTGATCCACTGTACTCTACCTCTGCTGTGCTCCACTGTACTCTATCTCTACTCTACTCTGCTGTACTCCACCTCTACTGTGCTCCACTGTACTCCACTGTACTCTTCCTCTACTGTACTCCACTGTACTCTATCTCTACTGTGCTCCACTATACTCTACCTCTACTGTGCTCTACTGTACTCTACTCTACTGTGCTCCACTGTACTCTACCTCTACTGTACTCCACTGTAGTCTACCTAAACTATACTCCACTCTACTCTACCTCCACTGTGCTCCACTGTGCTCTACCTCAACTATACTCCACTGTACTCTATCTCTACTCTAATCCACTGTACTCTATCTCTACTCTACTCCACTCTACTCTACCTCCACTGTGCTCCACTGTACTCTACCTCAACTATACTCCACTGTACTCTATCTCTACTCTAATCCACTGTACTCTATCTCTACTCTACTCCACTCTACTCTACCTCTACTGTACTCCACTGTACTCTACCTCTACTCTACTCTACTGTACTCCACCTCTACTGTGCTCCACTGTACTCCACTCTACTCTACCTCCACTGTGCTCCACTGGACTCTACCTCAACTATACTCCACTGTACTCTATCTCTACTCTAATCCACTGTACTCTATCTCTACTCTACTCCACTCTACTCTATCTCTACTGTACTCCACTGTACTCTACCTCTACTCTTACTGTACTCCACCTCTACTGTGCTCCACTGTACTCCACTGTACTCCAGCTCTACTGTGCTCCACTGTACTCTACATCTACTGTGCTCCACTGTACTCTATCTCTACTGTACTCCACTGTACTCTACCTCTACTGTACTGTACTGTTCTCTAAGTCTACTGTACTCTACTGTACTCCACCTCTACTGTGCTCCACTGTACTCCACTGTACTCTACCTCTACTGTACTCCACTGTACTCTACCTCTACTGTACTCCACTGTACTCTATCTCTACTGTTCTCCACTGTACTCTACCTCTACTGTGCACCACTGTACTCCACTGTACTCTATCTCTACTCTACTCCACTGTACTCTACCTCTACTGTACTCTACTGTACTCCACCTCTACTGTGCTCCACTGTACTCCACTGTACTCTTCCTCTACTGTACTCCACTGTACTCTACCTCTACTGTACTCCAGTGTACTCTACTTCTACTCTGCTCTACTGTACTCTATCTCTACTCTACTCCACTGTACTCTACCTCTACTGTACTCCACTGTACTCTACCTCTACTGTACTCTACTCTACTCCACCTCTAATGTGCTCCACTCTACTCTACCTCTACTGTACTCCAATGTACTCTACCTCTACTGTACACCACTGTAGTCTACCTCAACTATACTCAACTGTACTCTACCTCTACTGTGCTCCACTGTACTCTACCTCTACTGTGCTCTACTGTACTCTATCTCTACTGTGCTCCACTGTACTCTATCTCTACTCTACTCCACTGTACTCTACCTCTACAGTGCTCCACTGTGCTCTACCTCTACTGTACTCCAGTGTACTCTACTTCTACTCTGCTCTACTGTACTCTATATCTACTGTACTCCACTGTACTCTACCTCTACTCTACTCTACTGTACTCCACCTCTACTGTGCTCCACTGTACTCCACTGTACTCCAGCTCTACTGTGCTCCACTGTACTCTACCTCTACTGTACTCCACTGTACTCCACTGTACTCTATATCTACTGTTCTCCACTGTACTCTGCCTCTACTGTACTCCACTGTACTCTACCTCTACTGTACTCCACTGTACTCTACCTCTACTGTACTCCACTGTATTCTACCTCTACTGTGCTCTACTGTACTCTACCTCTACTCTACTCCATTGTACTCTACCTCTACTGTACTGTACTGTTCTCTACCTCTACTGTACTCTACTGTACTCCACCTCTACTGTGCTCCACTGTACTCCACTGTACTCTAGCTCTAATGTGCTCCACTGTACTCTACCTCTACTGTGCTCTACTGTACTCTTTCTCTACTGTGCTCCACTGTACTCTACCTCTACTGTACTCCACTGTACTCCACCTCTACAGTGCTCCACTGTACTCTACCTCTACTGTATTCCACTGTAATCTACCTCTACTCTGCTCTACTGTACTCTATCTCTACTGTGCTCTACTGTACTCTACCTCTATTATACTCCACTGTACTCTACCTCTACTGTGCTCCACTGTACTCTACCACTACTGTGCTCCACTGTACACTACCTCTACTGTAGTCCACTGTACTCTACCTCTACTGTGCTCCACTCTACTCTACCTCTACTGTGCTCAGCTGTACTCTACCTCTACTGTGCTCCGCTGTACTCTACCTCTACTATACTCCACTGCACTTATCTCTACTGTGTTCGACTGTACTCTATCTCTACTGTACTCCACTGTACTCTATCTCTACTGTACTACACTGTACTCTTCCTCTACTGTGCTCCACTGTACTCTACCTCTACTGTGCTCTACTGTACTCTCTCTACTCTGCTCCACTGTACTCTACCTCTACTGTACTCCACTGTACTCCACCTCTACAGTGCTCCACTGTACTCTACCTCTACTGTAATCCACTGTACTCTACCTCTACTCTGCTCTACTGTACTCTATCTCTACTGTACTCCACTGTACTCTACCTCTACTGTACTCCACTGTACTCTACCTCTACTGTACTCTACTCTACTCCACCTCTAATTTGCTCCACTCTACTCTACCTCTACTGTACTCCACTGTACTCTACCTCTACTCTAATCCACTGTACTCTATCTCTACTCTACTCCACTCTACTCTATCTCTACTGTACTCCACTGTACTCTACCTCTACTCTACTCTACTGTACTCCACCTCTACTGTGCTCCACTGTACTCCACTCTACTCTACCTCCACTGTGCTCCACTGTACTCTACCTCTACTGTACTCCACTGTAGTCTACCTCAACTATACTCAACTGTACTCTATCTCTACTGTACTCCACTGTAGTCTACCTCTACAGTGCTCCACTGTGCTCTACCTCTACTGTACTCCAGTGTACTCTACTTCTACTCTGCTCTACTGTACTCTATCTCTACTGTACTCCACTGTACTCTACCTCTACTGTACTCCACTGTACTCTACCTCTACTGTACTCTACTCTACTCCACCTCTAATGTGCTCCACTCTACTCTACCTCTACTGTACTCCAATGTACTCTACCGCTACTGTACTCCACTGTAGACTACCTCAACTATACTCAACTGTACTCTACCTCTACTGTGCTCCACTGTACTCTACCTCTACTGTGCTCTACTGTACTCTATCTCTACTGTGCTCCACTGTACTCTATCTCTACTGTACTCCACTGTACTCTACCTCTACAGTGCTCCACTGTGCTCTACCTCTACTGTACTCCAGTGTACTCTACTTCTACTCTGCTCTACTGTACTCTATCTCTACTGTACTCCACTGTACTCTACCTCTACTGTACTCCACTGTACTCTACCTCTACTGTACTCTACTCTACTCCACCTCTAATGTGCTCCACTCTACTCTACCTCTACTGTACTCCACTGTACTCTACCTCTACTCTAATCCACTGTACTCTATCTCTACTCTACTCCACTCTACTCTATCTCTACTGTAATCCACTGTACTCTACCCCTACTCTACTCTACTGTACTCCACCTCTACTGTGCTCCACTGTACTCCACTCTACTCTACCTCCACTGTGCTCCACTGTACTCTACCTCTACTGTACTCCACTGTAGTCTACCTCAACTATACTCAACTGTACTCTACCTCTACTGTGCTCCACTGTACTCTACCTCTACTGTGCTCTACTGTACTCTATGTCTACTGTGCTCCACTGTACTCTATCTCTACTGTACTCCACTGTACTCTACCTCTACAGTGCTCCACTGTGCTCTACCTCTACTGTACTCCAGTGTACTCTACTTCTACTCTGCTCTACTGTACTCTATCTCTACTGTACTCCACTGTACTCTACCTCTACTGTACTCCACTGTACTCTACCTCTACTGTACTCTACTCTACTCCACCTCTAATGTGCTCCACTCTACTCTACCTCTACTGTACTCCAATGTACTCTACCTCTACTGTACTCCACTGTAGACTACCTCAACTATACTCAACTGTACTCTACCTCTACTGTGCTCCACTTTACTCTACCTCTACTGTGCTCTACTGTACTCTATCTCTACTGTGCTCCACTGTACTCTATCTCTACTGTACTCCACTGTACTCTACCTCTACAGTGCTCCACTGTGCTCTACCTCTACTGTACTCCAGTGTACTCTACTTCTACTCTGCTCTACTGTACTCTATCTCTACTCTACTCCACTCTACTCTATCTCTACTGTACTCCACTGTACTCTACCTCTACTCTACTCTACTGTACTCCACCTCTACTGTGCTCCACTGTACTCCACTGTACTCCAGTTCTACTGTGCTCCACTGTACTCTACCTCTACTGTACTCCACTGTACTCTACATCTACTGTGCTCCACTGTACTCTACCTCTACTGTACTCCACTGTACTCTACCACTACTGTACTCCAATGTACTCTACCTCTACTGTACTCCACTGTATTCTACCTCTACTGTGCTCTACTGTACTCTATCTCTACTGTACTCCACTGTACTCTACCTCTACTGTACTGTACTGTTCTCTAAGTCTACTGTACTCTACTGTACTCCACCTCTACTGTGCTCCACTGTACTCCACTGTACTCTACCTCTACTGTGCTCCACTGTACTCTACCTCTACTGTACTCCACTGTACTCTATCTCTACTGTGCTCCACTGTACTCTACCTCTACTGTACTCCACTGTACTCTATCTCTACTGTTCTCCACTGTACTCTACCTCTACTGTGCACCACTGTACTCCACTGTACTCTATCTCTACTGTGATCCACTGTACTCTACCTCTGCTGTGCTCCACTGTACTCTATCTCTACTCTACTCCACTGTACTCTATCTCTATTTTACTCCACTGTACTCTACCTCTACTGTACTCTACTGTACTCCACCTCTACTGTGCTCCACTGTACTCCACTGTACTCTTCCTCTACTGTACTCTACTGTACTCCACTGTACTCTATCTCTACTGTGCTCCACTGTACTCTACCTCTACTGTGCTGTACTGTACTCTTCTCTACTGTGCTCCACTGTACTCTATTTCTACTGTACCCTACTGTACTCTACCTCTACTGTATTCCACTGTACTCTACGTCTACTGTATTCCACTGTACACTACCTCTACTGTACTCCACTGTACTCTACCTCTACTGTGCTCCACTGTACTCTACCTCTACTGTGCTCCACTGTACTCTACCTCTACTCTGCTCCACTGTACTTTATCTCTACTGTACTCCACTGTACTCTACCTCCACAGTGCTCCACTGTGCTCTACCTCTACTGTACTCCACTGTACTCTACCTCTACTCTGCTCTACTGTGCTCTACCTCTACTGTACTCCACTGTACTCTATCTCTACTGTACTCCACTGTAATCTATCTCTACTGTGCTCCACTGTACTAGTCCTCTACTGTGCTCCACTGTACTCCACTGTACTCTATCTCTACTGTGATCCACTGTACTCTACCTCTGCTGTGCTCCACTGTACTCTATCTCTACTCTACTCCACTGTACTCTACCTCTACTGTTCTCCACTGTACTCTACCTCTACTGTACTCCACTGTACTCTACCTCTACTGTACTCCACTGTATTCTACCTCTAATATACTCCACTGCACTTATCTCTACAGTGTTCTACTGTACTCTACCTCTACTGTACTCCACTGTACTCTACCTCTACTCTGCTCTACTGTGCTCTATCTCTACTGTGCTCCACTGTACTCTACCTCTACTGTGCTCCACTGTACTCTATCTCTACTGTACTCCACTGTACTCTACCTCTACAGTGCTCCACTCTGCTCTACCTCTACTGTACTCCGCTGTACTCTACCTCTACTCTGCTCTACTCTACTCTATCTGTACTGTGCTCCACTGTACTCTACCTCTAATGTACTCCACTGTACTCCACCTCTAATGTGCTCCACTCTACTCTACCTCTACTGTACTCCACTATACTCTACCTCTACTGTACTCCACTGTACTCTACCTCTACTATACTCCACTGCACTTATCTCTACAGTGTTCTACTGTACTCTACCTCTACTGTACTCCACTGTACTCTACCTCTACTCTGCTCTACTGTGCTCTATCTCTACTGTGCTCCACTGTACTCTACCTCTACTGTGCTCCACTGTACTCTATCTCTACTGTACTCCACTGTACTCTACCTCTACAGTGCTCCACTCTGCTCTACCTCTACTGTACTCCGCTGTACTCTACCTCTACTCTGCTCTACTCTACTCTATCTCTACTGTACTCCACTGTACTCTCTCTACTGTACTCCACTGTAGTCTACCTCAACTTTACTCCCCTGTACTCTACCTCTACTGTGTTCCACTGTACTCTACATCTACTGCGCTCCACTGTACTCTACCTCTACTCTACTCCACTGTACTCTACCTCTACTATACTCCACTGTACTCTACCTCTACTGTGCTCTACTGTACTCTACCTCTACTGTGCTCCACTGTACAATACCTCTATTGTAGTCCACTGTACTCTACCTCTACTGTGCTCCACTCTACTCTACCTCTATTGTGCTCCACTGTACTCTACCTCTACTGTGCTCCACTGTACTCTATCTCTACTGTACTCCACTGTACTCTACCTCTACTGTGCTCCACTGTACTCTATCTCTACTGTACTCCACTGTACTCTACCTCTACAGTGCTCCACTGTGCTCTACCTCTACTCTACTCCACTGTACTCTACCTCTACTCTGCTCTACTGTACTCTACCTCTACTGTACTCCACTGTAGTCTACCTAAACTATACTCCACTGTACTCTACCTCAACTGTACTCCACTGTACTCTACCTCAACTATACTCCACTGTACTCTATCTCTACTCTAATCCACTGTACTCTATCTCTACTCTACTCCACTCTACTCTATCTCTACTGTACTCTCCTGTACTCTACCTCTACTCTACTCTACTGTACTCCACCTCTACTGTGCTCCACTGTACTCCACTGTACTCCAGCTCTACTGTGCTCCACTGTACTCTACCTCTACTGTACTCCACTGTACTCTATATCTACTGTGCTCCACTGTACTCTGCCTCTACTGTACTCCACTGTACTCTACCTCTACTGTACTCCACTGTACTCTACTTCTACTGTACTCCACTGTATTCTACCTCTACTGTGCTCTACTGTACTCTACCTCTACTGTACTCCATTGTACTCTACCTCTACTGTACTGTACTGTTCTCTACCTCTACTGTACTCTACTGTACTCCACCTCTACTGTGCTCCACTGTACTCCACTGTACTCTAGCTCTAATGTGCTCCACTGTACTCTACCTCTACTGTGCTCTACTGTACTCTTTCTCTACTGTGCTCCACTGTACTCTACCTCTACTGTACTCCACTGTACTCCACCTCTACAGTGCTCCACTGTACTCTACCTCTACTGTATTCCACTGTAATCTACCTCTACTCTGCTCTACTGTACTCTATCTCTGCTGTGCTCTACTGTACTCTAACTCTATTATACTCCACTGTACTCTACCTCTACTGTGCTCCACTGTACTCTACCACTACTGTGCTCCACTGTACACTACCTCTACTGTAGTCCACTGTACTCTACCTCTACTGTGCTCCACTCTACTCTACCTCTACTGTGCTCAGCTGTACTCTACCTCTACTGTGCTCCGCTGTACTCTACCTCTACTATACTCCACTGCACTTATCTCTACTGTGTTCGACTGTACTCTATCTCTACTGTACTCCACTGTACTATATCTCTACTGTACTACACTGTACTCTTCCTCTACTGTGCTCCACTGTACTCTACCTCTACTGTGCTCTACTGTACTCTATCTCTACTCTGCTCCACTGTACTCTACCTCTACTGTACTCCACTGTACTCCACCTCTACAGTGCTCCACTGTACTCTACCTCTACTGTAATCCACTGTACTCTACCTCTACTCTGCTCTACTGTACTCTATCTCTACTGTGCTCCACTGTACTCTACCTCTACTGTACTCCACTGTAGTCTACCTCAACTATACTCAACTGTACTCTACCTCTACTGTGCTCCACTGTACTCTACCTCTACTGTGCTCTACTGTACTCTATCTCTACTGTGCTCCACTGTACTCTACCTCTACTGTACTCCACTGTACTCCACCTCTACAGTGCTCCACTGTACTCTACCTCGACTATAATCCACTGTACTCTACCTCTACTCTGCTCTACTGTACTCTATCTCTACTGTGATCCACTGTACTCTACCTCTACTCTACTCCACTGTAGTCTGCCTCTACTCTACCTCTACTGTACTCTACCTCTGCTGTACTCCACTGTAATCTACCTCTACTGTGATCTACTGTACTCTACCTCTACTGTACTCCACTGTACTCTACCTCTACTGTACTGTACTGTTATCTACCTCTACTGTACTCTACTGTACTCCACCTCTACTGTTCTCCACTGTACTCCACTGTACTCTACCTCTACTGTGCTCCACTGTACTCTACCTCTGCTATACTCCACTGTACTCTACCTCTACTGTACTCTACTGTACTCCACCTCTACTGTGCTCCACTGTACTCCACTGTACTCTTCCTCTACTGTACTCCACTGTACTCTACCTCTACTGTACTCCAGTGTACTCTACTTCTACTCTGCTCTACTGTACTCTATCTCTACTCTACTCCACTGTACTCTACCTCTACTGTACTCCACTGTACTCTACCTCTACTGTACTCTACTCTACTCCACCTCTAATGTGCTCCACTCTACTCTACCTCTACTGTACTCCAATGTACTCTACCTCTGCTGTACACCACTGTAGTCTACCTCAACTATACTCAACTGTACTCTACCTCTACTGTGCTCCACTGTACTCTACCTCTACTGTGCTCTACTGTACTCTATCTCTACTGTGCTCCACTGTACTCTATCTCTACTCTACTCCACTGTACTCTACCTCTACAGTGCTCCACTGTGCTCTACCTCTACTGTACTCCAGTGTACTCTACTTCTACTCTGCTCTACTGTACTCTATATCTACTGTACTCCACTGTACTCTACCTCTACTCTACTCTACTGTACTCCACCTCTACTGTGCTCCACTGTACTCCACTGTACTCCAGCTCTACTGTGCTCCACTGTACTCTACCTCTACTGTACTCCACTGTACTCCACTGTACTCTATATCTACTGTTCTCCACTGTACTCTGCCTCTACTGTACTCCACTGTACTCTACCTCTACTGTACTCCACTGTACTCTACCTCTACTGTACTCCACTGTATTCTACCTCTACTGTGCTCTACTGTACTCTACCTCTACTCTACTCCATTGTACTCTACCTCTACTGTACTGTACTGTTCTCTACCTCTACTGTACTCTACTGTACTCCACCTCTACTGTGCTCCACTGTACTCCACTGTACTCTAGCTCTAATGTGCTCCACTGTACTCTACCTCTACTGTGCTCTACTGTACTCTTTCTCTACTGTGCTCCACTGTACTCTACCTCTACTGTACTCCACTGTACTCCACCTCTACAGTGCTCCACTGTACTCTACCTCTACTGTATTCCACTGTAATCTACCTCTACTCTGCTCTACTGTACTCTATCTCTACTGTGCTCTACTGTACTCTACCTCTATTATACTCCACTGTACTCTACCTCTACTGTGCTCCACTGTACTCTACCACTACTGTGCTCCACTGTACACTACCTCTACTGTAGTCCACTGTACTCTACCTCTACTGTGCTCCACTCTACTCTACCTCTACTGTGCTCAGCTGTACTCTACCTCTACTGTGCTCCGCTGTACTCTACCTCTACTATACTCCACTGCACTTATCTCTACTGTGTTCGACTGTACTCTATCTCTACTGTACTCCACTGTACTCTATCTCTACTGTACTACACTGTACTCTTCCTCTACTGTGCTCCACTGTACTCTACCTCTACTGTGCTCTACTGTACTCTCTCTACTCTGCTCCACTGTACTCTACCTCTACTGTACTCCACTGTACTCCACCTCTACAGTGCTCCACTGTACTCTACCTCTACTGTAATCCACTGTACTCTACCTCTACTCTGCTCTACTGTACTCTATCTCTACTGTACTCCACTGTACTCTACCTCTACTGTACTCCACTGTACTCTACCTCTACTGTACTCTACTCTACTCCACCTCTAATTTGCTCCACTCTACTCTACCTCTACTGTACTCCACTGTACTCTACCTCTACTCTAATCCACTGTACTCTATCTCTACTCTACTCCACTCTACTCTATCTCTACTGTACTCCACTGTACTCTACCTCTACTCTACTCTACTGTACTCCACCTCTACTGTGCTCCACTGTACTCCACTCTACTCTACCTCCACTGTGCTCCACTGTACTCTACCTCTACTGTACTCCACTGTAGTCTACCTCAACTATACTCAACTGTACTCTATCTCTACTGTGCTCCACTGTACTCTACCTCTACTGTGCTCTACTGTACTCTATGTCTACTGTGCTCCACTGTACTCTATCTCTACTGTACTCCACTGTAGTCTACCTCTACAGTGCTCCACTGTGCTCTACCTCTACTGTACTCCAGTGTACTCTACTTCTACTCTGCTCTACTGTACTCTATCTCTACTGTACTCCACTGTACTCTACCTCTACTGTACTCCACTGTACTCTACCTCTACTGTACTCTACTCTACTCCACCTCTAATGTGCTCCACTCTACTCTACCTCTACTGTACTCCAATGTACTCTACCTCTACTGTACTCCACTGTAGACTACCTCAACTATACTCAACTGTACTCTACCTCTACTGTGCTCCACTGTACTCTACCTCTACTGTGCTCTACTGTACTCTATCTCTACTGTGCTCCACTGTACTCTATCTCTACTGTACTCCACTGTACTCTACCTCTACAGTGCTCCACTGTGCTCTACCTCTACTGTACTCCAGTGTACTCTACTTCTACTCTGCTCTACTGTACTCTATCTCTACTGTACTCCACTGTACTCTACCTCTACTGTACTCCACTGTACTCTACCTCTACTGTACTCTACTCTACTCCACCTCTAATGTGCTCCACTCTACTCTACCTCTACTGTACTCCACTGTACTCTACCTCTACTCTAATCCACTGTACTCTATCTCTACTCTACTCCACTCTACTCTATCTCTACTGTACTCCACTGTACTCTACCCCTACTCTACTCTACTGTACTCCACCTCTACTGTGCTCCACTGTACTCCACTCTACTCTACCTCCACTGTGCTCCACTGTACTCTACCTCTACTGTACTCCACTGTAGTCTACCTCAACTATACTCAACTGTACTCTACCTCTACTGTGCTCCACTGTACTCTACCTCTACTGTGCTCTACTGTACTCTATGTCTACTGTGCTCCACTGTACTCTATCTCTACTGTACTCCACTGTACTCTACCTCTACAGTGCTCCACTGTGCTCTACCTCTACTGTACTCCAGTGTACTCTACTTCTACTCTGCTCTACTGTACTCTATCTCTACTGTACTCCACTGTACTCTACCTCTACTGTACTCCACTGTACTCTACCTCTACTGTACTCTACTCTACTCCACCTCTAATGTGCTCCACTCTACTCTACCTCTACTGTACTCCAATGTACTCTACCTCTACTGTACTCCACTGTAGACTACCTCAACTATACTCAACTGTACTCTACCTCTACTGTGCTCCACTTTACTCTACCTCTACTGTGCTCTACTGTACTCTATCTCTACTGTGCTCCACTGTACTCTATCTCTACTGTACTCCACTGTACTCTACCTCTACAGTGCTCCACTGTGCTCTACCTCTACTGTACTCCAGTGTACTCTACTTCTACTCTGCTCTACTGTACTCTATCTCTACTCTACTCCACTCTACTCTATCTCTACTGTACTCCACTGTACTCTACCTCTACTCTACTCTACTGTACTCCACCTCTACTGTGCTCCACTGTACTCCACTGTACTCCAGTTCTACTGTGCTCCACTGTACTCTACCTCTACTGTACTCCACTGTACTCTACATCTACTGTGCTCCACTGTACTCTACCTCTACTGTACTCCACTGTACTCTACCACTACTGTACTCCAATGTACTCTACCTCTACTGTACTCCACTGTATTCTACCTCTACTGTGCTCTACTGTACTCTATCTCTACTGTACTCCACTGTACTCTACCTCTACTGTACTGTACTGTTCTCTAAGTCTACTGTACTCTACTGTACTCCACCTCTACTGTGCTCCACTGTACTCCACTGTACTCTACCTCTACTGTGCTCCACTGTACTCTACCTCTACTGTACTCCACTGTACTCTATCTCTACTGTGCTCCACTGTACTCTACCTCTACTGTACTCCACTGTACTCTATCTCTACTGTTCTCCACTGTACTCTACCTCTACTGTGCACCACTGTACTCCACTGTACTCTATCTCTACTGTGATCCACTGTACTCTACCTCTGCTGTGCTCCACTGTACTCTATCTCTACTCTACTCCACTGTACTCTATCTCTATTTTACTCCACTGTACTCTACCTCTACTGTACTCTACTGTACTCCACCTCTACTGTGCTCCACTGTACTCCACTGTACTCTTCCTCTACTGTACTCTACTGTACTCCACTGTACTCTATCTCTACTGTGCTCCACTGTACTCTACCTCTACTGTGCTGTACTGTACTCTTCTCTACTGTGCTCCACTGTACTCTATTTCTACTGTACCCTACTGTACTCTACCTCTACTGTATTCCACTGTACTCTACGTCTACTGTATTCCACTGTACACTACCTCTACTGTACTCCACTGTACTCTACCTCTACTGTGCTCCACTGTACTCTACCTCTACTGTGCTCCACTGTACTCTACCTCTACTCTGCTCCACTGTACTTTATCTCTACTGTACTCCACTGTACTCTACCTCCACAGTGCTCCACTGTGCTCTACCTCTACTGTACTCCACTGTACTCTACCTCTACTCTGCTCTACTGTGCTCTACCTCTACTGTACTCCACTGTACTCTATCTCTACTGTACTCCACTGTAATCTATCTCTACTGTGCTCCACTGTACTAGTCCTCTACTGTGCTCCACTGTACTCCACTGTACTCTATCTCTACTGTGATCCACTGTACTCTACCTCTGCTGTGCTCCACTGTACTCTATCTCTACTCTACTCCACTGTACTCTACCTCTACTGTTCTCCACTGTACTCTACCTCTACTGTACTCCACTGTACTCTACCTCTACTGTACTCCACTGTATTCTACCTCTAATATACTCCACTGCACTTATCTCTACAGTGTTCTACTGTACTCTACCTCTACTGTACTCCACTGTACTCTACCTCTACTCTGCTCTACTGTGCTCTATCTCTACTGTGCTCCACTGTACTCTACCTCTACTGTGCTCCACTGTACTCTATCTCTACTGTACTCCACTGTACTCTACCTCTACAGTGCTCCACTCTGCTCTACCTCTACTGTACTCCGCTGTACTCTACCTCTACTCTGCTCTACTCTACTCTATCTGTACTGTGCTCCACTGTACTCTACCTCTAATGTACTCCACTGTACTCCACCTCTAATGTGCTCCACTCTACTCTACCTCTACTGTACTCCACTATACTCTACCTCTACTGTACTCCACTGTACTCTACCTCTACTATACTCCACTGCACTTATCTCTACAGTGTTCTACTGTACTCTACCTCTACTGTACTCCACTGTACTCTACCTCTACTCTGCTCTACTGTGCTCTATCTCTACTGTGCTCCACTGTACTCTACCTCTACTGTGCTCCACTGTACTCTATCTCTACTGTACTCCACTGTACTCTACCTCTACAGTGCTCCACTCTGCTCTACCTCTACTGTACTCCGCTGTACTCTACCTCTACTCTGCTCTACTCTACTCTATCTCTACTGTACTCCACTGTACTCTCTCTACTGTACTCCACTGTAGTCTACCTCAACTTTACTCCCCTGTACTCTACCTCTACTGTGTTCCACTGTACTCTACATCTACTGCGCTCCACTGTACTCTACCTCTACTCTACTCCACTGTACTCTACCTCTACTATACTCCACTGTACTCTACCTCTACTGTGCTCTACTGTACTCTACCTCTACTGTGCTCCACTGTACAATACCTCTATTGTAGTCCACTGTACTCTACCTCTACTGTGCTCCACTCTACTCTACCTCTATTGTGCTCCACTGTACTCTACCTCTACTGTGCTCCACTGTACTCTATCTCTACTGTACTCCACTGTACTCTACCTCTAATGTGCTCCACTGTACTCTATCTCTACTGTACTCCACTGTACTCTACCTCTACAGTGCTCCACTGTGCTCTACCTCTACTCTACTCCACTGTACTCTACCTCTACTCTGCTCTACTGTACTCTACCTCTACTGTACTCCACTGTAGTCTACCTAAACTATACTCCACTGTACTCTACCTCAACTGTACTCCACTGTACTCTACCTCAACTATACTCCACTGTACTCTATCTCTACTCTAATCCACTGTACTCTATCTCTACTCTACTCCACTCTACTCTATCTCTACTGTACTCTCCTGTACTCTACCTCTACTCTACTCTACTGTACTCCACCTCTACTGTGCTCCACTGTACTCCACTGTACTTCAGCTCTACTGTGCTCCACTGTACTCTACCTCTACTGTACTCCACTGTACTCTATATCTACTGTGCTCCACTGTACTCTGCCTCTACTGTACTCCACTGTACTCTACCTCTACTGTACTCCACTGTACTCTACTTCTACTGTACTCCACTGTATTCTACCTCTACTGTGCTCTACTGTACTCTACCTCTACTGTACTCCATTGTACTCTACCTCTACTGTACTGTACTGTTCTCTACCTCTACTGTACTCTACTGTACTCCACCTCTACTGTGCTCCACTGTACTCCACTGTACTCTAGCTCTAATGTGCTCCACTGTACTCTACCTCTACTGTGCTCTACTGTACTCTTTCTCTACTGTGCTCCACTGTACTCTACCTCTACTGTACTCCACTGTACTCCACCTCTACAGTGCTCCACTGTACTCTACCTCTACTGTATTCCACTGTAATCTACCTCTACTCTGCTCTACTGTACTCTATCTCTGCTGTGCTCTACTGTACTCTAACTCTATTATACTCCACTGTACTCTACCTCTACTGTGCTCCACTGTACTCTACCACTACTGTGCTCCACTGTACACTACCTCTACTGTAGTCCACTGTACTCTACCTCTACTGTGCTCCACTCTACTCTACCTCTACTGTGCTCAGCTGTACTCTACCTCTACTGTGCTCCGCTGTACTCTACCTCTACTATACTCCACTGCACTTATCTCTACTGTGTTCGACTGTACTCTATCTCTACTGTACTCCACTGTACTATATCTCTACTGTACTACACTGTACTCTTCCTCTACTGTGCTCCACTGTACTCTACCTCTACTGTGCTCTACTGTACTCTATCTCTACTCTGCTCCACTGTACTCTACCTCTACTGTACTCCACTGTACTCCACCTCTACAGTGCTCCACTGTACTCTACCTCTACTGTAATCCACTGTACTCTACCTCTACTCTGCTCTACTGTACTCTATCTCTACTGTGCTCCACTGTACTCTACCTCTACTGTACTCCACTGTAGTCTACCTCAACTATACTCAACTGTACTCTACCTCTACTGTGCTCCACTGTACTCTACCTCTACTGTGCTCTACTGTACTCTATCTCTACTGTGCTCCACTGTACTCTACCTCTACTGTACTCCACTGTACTCCACCTCTACAGTGCTCCACTGTACTCTACCTCGACTATAATCCACTGTACTCTACCTCTACTCTGCTCTACTGTACTCTATCTCTACTGTGATCCACTGTACTCTACCTCTACTCTACTCCACTGTAGTCTGCCTCTACTCTACCTCTACTGTACTCTACCTCTGCTGTACTCCACTGTAATCTACCTCTACTGTGATCTACTGTACTCTACCTCTACTGTACTCCACTGTACTCTACCTCTACTGTACTGTACTGTTATCTACCTCTACTGTACTCTACTGTACTCCACCTCTACTGTTCTCCACTGTACTCCACTGTACTCTACCTCTACTGTGCTCCACTGTACTCTACCTCTGCTATACTCCACTGTACTCTATCTCTAGTGTGCTCCACTGTACTCTACCTCTACTGTACTCCACTGTAGTCTACCTAAACTATACTCCACTCTACTCTACCTCCACTGTGCTCCACTGTACTCTACCTCAACTATACTCCACTGTACTCTATCTCTACTCTAATCCAGTGTACTCTATCTCTACTCTGCTCTACTGTACTCTATCTCTACTGTGATCCACTGTACTCTACCTCTACTCTACTCCACTGTAGTCTGCCTCTACTCTACCTCTACTGTACTCTACCTCTGCTGTACTCCACTGTAATCTACCTCTACTGTGATCTACTGTACTCCACCTCTACTGTACTCCACTGTACTCTACCTCTACTGTACTGTACTGTTATCTACCTCTACTGTACTCTACTGTACTCCACCTCTACTGTTCTCCACTGTACTCCACTGTACTCTACCTCTACTGTGCTCCACTGTACTCTACCTCTGCTATACTCCACTGTACTCTATCTCTACTGTGCTCCACTGTACTCTACCTTAACTGTACTCCACTGTACTCTATCTCTACTGTTCTCCACTGTATTCTACCTCTACTGTGATCCACTGTACTCCACTGTACTCTATCTCTACTGTGATCCACTGTACTCTACCTCTGCTGTGCTCCACTGTACTCTATCTCTACTCTACTCTGCTGTACTCCACCTCTACTGTGCTCCACTGTACTCCACTGTACTCTTCCTCTACTGTACTCCACTGTACTCTATCTCTACTGTGCTCCACTATACTCTACCTCTACTGTGCTCTACTGTACTCTACTCTACTGTGCTCCACTGTACTCTACCTCTACTGTACTCCACTGTAGTCTACCTAAACTATACTCCACTCTACTCTACCTCCACTCTGCTCCACTGTGCTCTACCTCAACTATACTCCACTGTACTCTATCTCTACTCTAATCCACTGTACTCTATCTCTACTCTACTCCACTCTACTCTACCTCCACTGTGCTCCACTGTACTCTACCTCAACTATACTCCACTGTACTCTATCTCTACTCTAATCCACTGTACTCTATCTCTACTCTACTCCACTCTACTCTATCTCTACTGTACTCCACTGTACTCTACCTCTACTCTACTCTACTGTACTCCACCTCTACTGTGCTCCACTGTACTCCACTCTACTCTACCTCCACTGTGCTCCACTGGACTCTACCTCAACTATACTCCACTGTACTCTATCTCTACTCTAATCCACTGTACTCTATCTCTACTCTACTCCACTCTACTCTATCTCTACTGTACTCCACTGTACTCTACCTCTACTCTTACTGTACTCCACCTCTACTGTGCTCCACTGTACTCCACTGTACTCCAGCTCTACTGTGCTCCACTGTACTCTACATCTACTGTGCTCCACTGTACTCTATCTCTACTGTACTCCACTGTACTCTACCTCTACTGTACTGTACTGTTCTCTAAGTCTACTGTACTCTACTGTACTCCACCTCTACTGTGCTCCACTGTACTCCACTGTACTCTACCTCTACTGTGCTCCACTGTACTCTACCTCTACTGTACTCCACTGTACTCTATCTCTACTGTGCTCCACTGTACTCTACCTCCACTGTACTCCACTGTACTCTATCTCTACTGTTCTCCACTGTACTCTACCTCTACTGTGCACCACTGTACTCCACTGTACTCTATCTCTACTCTACTCCACTGTACTCTATCTCTATTTTACTCCACTGTACTCTACCTCTACTGTACTCTACTGTACTCCACCTCTACTGTGCTCCACTGTACTCCACTGTACTCTTCCTCTACTGTACTCCACTGTACTCTATCTCTACTGTGCTCCACTGTACTCTACCTCTACTGTGCTCTACTGTACTCTTCTCTACTGTACTCCACTGTACTCTACCTCTACTGTACTCCACTGTACTCTACCTCTACTGTACTCTACTCTACTCCACCTCTAATGTGCTCCACTCTACTCTACCTCTACTGTACTCCACTGTACTCTATCTCTACTCTAATCCAGTGTACTCTATCTCTACTCTGCTCTACTGTACTCTATCTCTACTGTGATCCACTGTACTCTACCTCTACTCTACTCCACTGTAGTCTGCCTCTACTCTACCTCTACTGTACTCTACCTCTGCTGTACTCCACTGTAATCTACCTCTACTGTGATCTACTGTACTCCACCTCTACTGTACTCCACTGTACTCTACCTCTACTGTACTGTACTGTTATCTACCTCTACTGTACTCTACTGTACTCCACCTCTACTGTTCTCCACTGTACTCCACTGTACTCTACCTCTACTGTGCTCCACTGTACTCTACCTCTGCTATACTCCACTGTACTCTATCTCTACTGTGCTCCACTGTACTCTACCTTAACTGTACTCCACTGTACTCTATCTCTACTGTTCTCCACTGTATTCTACCTCTACTGTGATCCACTGTACTCCACTGTACTCTATCTCTACTGTGATCCACTGTACTCTACCTCTGCTGTGCTCCACTGTACTCTATCTCTACTCTACTCTGCTGTACTCCACCTCTACTGTGCTCCACTGTACTCCACTGTACTCTTCCTCTACTGTACTCCACTGTACTCTATCTCTACTGTGCTCCACTATACTCTACCTCTACTGTGCTCTACTGTACTCTACTCTACTGTGCTCCACTGTACTCTACCTCTACTGTACTCCACTGTAGTCTACCTAAACTATACTCCACTCTACTCTACCTCCACTCTGCTCCACTGTGCTCTACCTCAACTATACTCCACTGTACTCTATCTCTACTCTAATCCACTGTACTCTATCTCTACTCTACTCCACTCTACTCTACCTCCACTGTGCTCCACTGTACTCTACCTCAACTATACTCCACTGTACTCTATCTCTACTCTAATCCACTGTACTCTATCTCTACTCTACTCCACTCTACTCTATCTCTACTGTACTCCACTGTACTCTACCTCTACTCTACTCTACTGTACTCCACCTCTACTGTGCTCCACTGTACTCCACTCTACTCTACCTCCACTGTGCTCCACTGGACTCTACCTCAACTATACTCCACTGTACTCTATCTCTACTCTAATCCACTGTACTCTATCTCTACTCTACTCCACTCTACTCTATCTCTACTGTACTCCACTGTACTCTACCTCTACTCTTACTGTACTCCACCTCTACTGTGCTCCACTGTACTCCACTGTACTCCAGCTCTACTGTGCTCCACTGTACTCTACATCTACTGTGCTCCACTGTACTCTATCTCTACTGTACTCCACTGTACTCTACCTCTACTGTACTGTACTGTTCTCTAAGTCTACTGTACTCTACTGTACTCCACCTCTACTGTGCTCCACTGTACTCCACTGTACTCTACCTCTACTGTGCTCCACTGTACTCTACCTCTACTGTACTCCACTGTACTCTATCTCTACTGTGCTCCACTGTACTCTACCTCCACTGTACTCCACTGTACTCTATCTCTACTGTTCTCCACTGTACTCTACCTCTACTGTGCACCACTGTACTCCACTGTACTCTATCTCTACTCTACTCCACTGTACTCTATCTCTATTTTACTCCACTGTACTCTACCTCTACTGTACTCTACTGTACTCCACCTCTACTGTGCTCCACTGTACTCCACTGTACTCTTCCTCTACTGTACTCCACTGTACTCTATCTCTACTGTGCTCCACTGTACTCTACCTCTACTGTGCTCTACTGTACTCTTCTCTACTGTACTCCACTGTACTCTACCTCTACTGTACTCCACTGTACTCTACCTCTACTGTACTCTACTCTACTCCACCTCTAATGTGCTCCACTCTACTCTACCTCTACTGTACTCCACTGTACTCTACCTCTACTGTACTCTACTCTACTCCACCTCTAATGTGCTCCACTCTACTCTACCTCTACTGTACTCCACTGTACTCTACCTCTACTCTGCTCTACTGTACTCTATCTCTACTGTGCTCCACTGTACTCTACCTCTACTGTACTCCACTGTAGTCTACCTCAACTATACTCAACTGTACTCTACCCCTACTGTGCTCCACTGTACTCTACCTCTACTGTGCTCTACTGTACTCTATGTCTACTGTGCTCCACTGTACTCTATCTCTACTGTACTCCACTGTACTCTACCTCTACAGTGCTCCACTGTGCTCTACCTCTACTGTACTCCAGTGTACTCTACTTCTACTCTGCTCTACTGTACTCTATCTCTACTCTACTCCACTGTACTCTACCTCTACTGTACTCCACTGTACTCTACCTCTACTGTACTCTACTCTACTCCACCTCTAATGTGCTCCACTCTACTCTACCTCTACTGTACTCCAATGTACTCTACCTCTACTGTACACCACTGTAGTCTACCTCAACTATACTCAACTGTACTCTACCTCTACTGTGCTCCACTGTACTCTACCTCTACTGTGCTCTACTGTACTCTATCTCTACTGTGCTCCACTGTACTCTATCTCTACTCTACTCCACTGTACTCTACCTCTACAGTGCTCCACTGTGCTCTACCTCTACTGTACTCCAGTGTACTCTACTTCTACTCTGCTCTACTGTACTCTATATCTACTGTACTCCACTGTACTCTACCTCTACTCTACTCTACTGTACTCCACCTCTACTGTGCTCCACTGTACTCCACTGTACTCCAGCTCTACTGTGCTCCACTGTACTCTACCTCTACTGTACTCCACTGTACTCCACTGTACTCTATATCTACTGTGCTCCACTGTACTCTGCCTCTACTGTACTCCACTGTACTCTACCTCTACTGTACTCCACTGTACTCTACCTCTACTGTACTCCACTGTATTCTACCTCTACTGTGCTCTACTGTACTCTACCTCTACTGTACTCCATTGTACTCTACCTCTACTGTACTGTACTGTTCTCTACCTCTACTGTACTCTACTGTACTCCACCTCTACTGTGCTCCACTGTACTCCACTGTACTCTAGCTCTAATGTGCTCCACTGTACTCTACCTCTACTGTGCTCTACTGTACTCTTTCTCTACTGTGCTCCACTGTACTCTACCTCTACTGTACTCCACTGTACTCCACCTCTACAGTGCTCCACTGTACTCTACCTCTACTGTATTCCACTGTAATCTACCTCTACTCTGCTCTACTGTACTCTATCTCTACTGTGCTCTACTGTACTCTACCTCTATTATACTCCACTGTACTCTACCTCTACTGTGCTCCACTGTACTCTACCACTACTGTGCTCCACTGTACACTACCTCTACTGTAGTCCACTGTACTCTACCTCTACTGTGCTCCACTCTACTCTACCTCTACTGTGCTCAGCTGTACTCTACCTCTACTGTGCTCCGCTGTACTCTACCTCTACTATACTCCACTGCACTTATCTCTACTGTGTTCGACTGTACTCTATCTCTACTGTACTCCACTGTACTCTATCTCTACTGTACTACACTGTACTCTTCCTCTACTGTGCTCCACTGTACTCTACCTCTACTGTGCTCTACTGTACTCTATCTCTACTCTGCTCCACTGTACTCTACCTCTACTGTACTCCACTGTACTCCACCTCTACAGTGCTCCACTGTACTCTACCTCTACTGTAATCCACTGTACTCTACCTCTACTCTGCTCTACTGTACTCTATCTCTACTGTACTCCACTTTACTCTACCTCTACTGTACTCCACTGTACTCTACCTCTACTGTACTCTACTCTACTCCACCTCTAATGTGCTCCACTCTACTCTACCTCTACTGTACTCCACTGTACTCTACCTCTACTCTAATCCACTGTACTCTATCTCTACTCTACTCCACTCTACTCTATCTCTACTGTACTCCACTGTACTCTACCTCTACTCTACTCTACTGTACTCCACCTCTACTGTGCTCCACTGTACTCCACTCTACTCTACCTCCACTGTGCTCCACTGTACTCTACCTCTACTGTACTCCACTGTAGTCTACCTCAACTATACTCAACTGTACTCTACCTCTAATGTGCTCCACTGTACTCTACCTCTACTGTGCTCTACTGTACTCTATGTCTACTGTGCTCCACTGTACTCTATCTCTACTGTACTCCACTGTACTCTACCTCTACAGTGCTCCACTGTGCTCTACCTCTACTGTACTCCAGTGTACTCTACTTCTACTCTGCTCTACTGTACTCTATCTCTACTGTACTCCACTGTACTCTACCTCTACTGTACTCCACTGTACTCTACCTCTACTGTACTCTACTCTACTCCACCTCTAATGTGCTCCACTCTACTCTACCTCTACTGTACTCCAATGTACTCTACCTCTACTGTACTCCACTGTAGACTACCTCAACTATACTCAACTGTACTCTACCTCTACTGTGCTCCACTGTACTCTACCTCTACTGTGCTCTACTGTACTCTATCTCTACTGTGCTCCACTGTACTCTATCTCTACTGTACTCCACTGTACTCTACCTCTACAGTGCTCCACTGTGCTCTACCTCTACTGTACTCCAGTGTACTCTACTTCTACTCTGCTCTACTGTACTCTATCTCTACTGTACTCCACTGTACTCTACCTCTACTCTACTCCACTGTACTCTACCTCTACTGTACTCTACTCTACTCCACCTCTAATGTGCTCCACTCTACTCTACCTCTACTGTACTCCACTGTACTCTACCTCTACTCTAATCCACTGTACTCTATCTCTACTCTACTCCACTCTACTCTATCTCTACTGTACTCCACTGTACTCTACCTCTACTCTACTCTACTGTACTCCACCTCTACTGTGCTCCACTGTACTCCACTCTACTCTACCTCCACTGTGCTCCACTGTACTCTACCTCTACTGTACTCCACTGTAGTCTACCTCAACTATACTCAACTGTACTCTACCTCTACTGTGCTCCACTGTACTCTACCTCTACTGTGCTCTACTGTACTCTATGTCTACTGTGCTCCACTGTACTCTATCTCTACTGTACTCCACTGTACTCTACCTCTACATTGCTCCACTGTGCTCTACCTCTACTGTACTCCAGTGTACTCTACTTCTACTCTGCTCTACTGTACTCTATCTCTACTGTACTCCACTGTACTCTACCTCTACTGTACTCCACTGTACTCTACCTCTACTGTACTCTACTCTACTCCACCTCTAATGTGCTCCACTCTACTCTACCTCTACTGTACTCCAATGTACTCTACCTCTACTGTACTCCACTGTAGACTACCTCAACTATACTCAACTGTACTCTACCTCTACTGTGCTCCACTTTACTCTACCTCTACTGTGCTCTACTGTACTCTATCTCTACTGTGCTCCACTGTACTCTATCTCTACTGTACTCCACTGTACTCTACCTCTACAGTGCTCCACTGTGCTCTACCTCTACTGTACTCCAGTGTACTCTACTTCTACTCTGCTCTACTGTACTCTATCTCTACTGTACTCCACTGTACTCTACCTCTACTGTACTCCACTGTACTCTACCTCTACTGTACTCTACTCTACTCCACCTCTAATGTGCTCCACTCTACTCTACCTCTACTGTACTCCACTGTACTCTACCTCTACTGTACTCCACTGTAGTCTACCTCAACTATACTCAACTGTACTCTACCTCTACTGTGCTCCACTGTACTCTACCTCTACTGTGCTCTACTGTACTCTATCTCTACTCTACTCCACTGTACTCTACCTCTACAGTGCTCCAGTGTGCTCTACCTCTACTGTACTCCAGTGTACTCTACTTCTACTCTGCTCTACTGTACTCTATCTCTACTGTACTCCACTGTACTCTACCTCTACTGTACTCCACTGTACTCTACCTCTACTGTACTCTACTCTACTCCACCTCTAATGTGCTCCACTCTACTCTACCTCTACTGTACTCCACTGTACTCTACCTCTACTGTACTCCACTGTAGTCTACCTCAACTATACTCAACTGTACTCTACCTCTACTGTGCTCCACTGTACTCTACCTCTACTGTGCTCTACTGTACTCTATCTCTACTGTGCTCCACTGTACTCTATCTCTACTGTACTCCACTGTACTCTACCTCTACATTGCTCCACTGTGCTCTACCTCTACTGTACTCCAGTGTACTCTACTTCTACTCTGCTCTACTGTACTCTATCTCTACTCTACTCCACTGTAGTCTACCTCTACTGTACTCCACTGTACTCTACCTCTACTGTACTCTACTCTACTCTACCTCTACTGTGCTCCACTGTAAACTACCTCTACTGTACTCCACTGTACTCTACCTCTACTGTTCTCCACTGTACTCTACCTCTACTGTGCTCCACTGTACTCTACCTCTACTGTGCTCCACTGTACTCTATCTCTAATGTACTCCACTGTACTCTACCTCTACAGTGCTCCACTGTGCTCTACCTCTACTGTACTCCACTGTACTCTACCTCTACTCTGCTCTACTGTACTCTATCTCTACTGTGCTCCACTGTACTTTACCTCTACTGTACTCCACTGTAGTCTACCTCAACTATACTCCACTGTACTCTACCTCTACTGTGCTCCACTGTACTCTACCTCTACTGTACTCCACTGTACTCTATGTCTACTGTACTCCACTGTAATCTATCTCTACTGTGCTCCACTGTACTATACCTCTACTGTGCTCCACTGTACTCCACTGTACTCTATATCTACTGTGATCCACTGTACTCTACCTCTGCTGTGCTCCACTGTACTCTATCTCTACTCTACTCCACTGTACTCTACCTCTACTGTACTCCACTGTACTCTACCTCTACTGTACTCCACTCTACGCTACCTCTACTGTGCTCCACTGTACTCTACCTCTACTGTGCTCCACTGTACTCTACCTCTACTGTGCTCCACTGTACACTACCTCTACTGTATTCCACTGTACTCTACCTCTACTGTGCTCCACTGTAATCTACCTCTACTGTGCTCCACTGTACTCTCCCTCTACTGTGCTCCACTGTACTCTATCTCTACTGTACTCCACTGTACTCTACCTCTACAGTGCTCCACTGTGCTCTACCTCTACTGTACTCCAGTGTACTCTACTTCTACTCTGCTCTACTGTACTCTATCTCTATTGTACTCCACTGTACTCTACCTCTACTGTACTCCACTGTACTCTACCTCTACTGTACTCTACTCTACTCCACCTCTAATGTGATCCACTCTACTCTACCTCTACTGTACTCCACTGTACTCTACCTCTACTGTACTCTACTCTACTCCACCTCTAATGTGCTCCACTCTACTCTACCTCTACTGTACTCCACTGTACTCTACCTCTACTCTGCTCTACTGTACTCTATCTCTACTGTGCTCCCCTGTACTCTACCTCTACTGTACTCCACTGTAGTCTACCTCAACTATACTCAACTGTACTCTACCTCTACTGTGCTCCACTGTACTCTACCTCTACTGTGCTCTACTGTACTCTATCTCTACTGTGCTCCACTGTACTCTACCTCTACTGTACTCCACTGTACTCCACCTCTACAGTGCTCCACTGTATCCTACCTCGACTATAATCCACTGTACTCTACCTCTACTCTGCTCTACTGTACTCTATCTCTACTGTGATCCACTGTACTCTACCTCTACTGTACTCCACTGTAGTCTGCCTCTACTCTACCTCTACTGTACTCTACCTCTGCTGTACTCCACTGTAATCTACCTCTACTGTGCTCTACTGTACTCTACCTCTACTGTACTCCACTGTACTCTACCTCTACTGTACTGTACTGTTATCTACCTCTACTGTACTCTACTGTACTCCACCTCTACTGTTCTCCACTGTACTCCACTGTACTCTATCTCTACTGTGCTCCACTGTACTCTACCTCAACTGTACTCCACTGTACTCTATCTCTACTGTTCTCCACTGTATTCTACCTCTACTGTGATCCACTGTACTCCACTGTACTCTATCTCTACTGTGATCCACTGTACTCTACCTCTGCTGTGCTCCACTGTACTCTATCTCTACTCTACTCGACTGTACTCCACCTCTACTGTGCTCCACTGTACTCCACTGTACTCTTCCTCTACTGTACTCCACTGTACTCTATCTCTACTGTGCTCCACTATACTCTACCTCTACTGTGCTCTACTGTACTCTACTCTACTGTGCTCCACTGTACTCTACCTCTACTGTACTCCACTGTAGTCTACCTAAACTATACTCCAATCTACTCTACCTCCACTGTGCTCCACTGTACTCTACCTCAACTATACTCCACTGTACTCTATCTCTACTCTAATCCACTGTACTCTATCTCTACTCTACTCCACTCTACTCTACCTCCACTGTGCTCCACTGTACTCTACCTCAACTATACTCCACTCTACTCTATCTCTACTCTAATCCACTGTACTCTATCTCTACTCTACTCCACTCTACTCTATCTCTACTGTACTCCACTGTACTCTACCTCTACTGTGCTCCACTGTACTCCACTCTACTCTACCTCCACTGTGCTCCACTGTACTCTACCTCAACTATACTCCACTGTACTCTATCTCTACTCTAATCCACTGTACTCTATCTCTACTCTACTCCACTCTACTCTATCTCTACTGTACTCCACTGTACTCTACCTCTACTCTTACTGTACTCCACCTCTACTGTGCTCCACTGTACTCCACTGTACTCCAGCTCTACTGTGCTCCACTGTACTCTACATCTACTGTGCTCCACTGTACTCTATCTCTACTGTACTCCAATGTACTCTACCTCTACTGTACTGTACTGTTCTCTAAGTCTACTGTACTCTACTGTACTCCACCTCTACTGTGCTCCACTGTACTCCACTGTACTCTACCTCTACTGTGCTCCACTGTACTCTACCTCTACTGTACTCCACTGTACTCTATCTCTACTGTGCTCCACTGTACTCTACCTCCACTGTACTCCACTGTACTCTATCTCTACTGTTCTCCATTGTACTCTACCTCTACTGTGCACCACTGTACTCCACTGTACTCTATCTCTACTGTGATCCACTGTACTCTACCTCTGCTGTGCTCCACTGTACTCTATCTCTACTCTACTCCACTGTACTCTATCTCTATTTTACTCCACTGTACTCTACCTCTACTGTACTCTACTGTACTCCACCTCTACTGTGCTCCACTGTACTCCACTGTACTCTTCATCTAATGTACTCCACTGTACTCTATCTCTACTGTGCTCCACTGTACTCTACCTCTACTGTGCTCTACTGTACTCTTCTCTACTGTGCTCCACTGTACTCTATCTCTACTCTACTCCACTGTACTCTACCTCTACTGTTCTCCACTGTACTCTACCTCTACTGTACTCCACTCTACTCTACCTCTACTGTGCTCCACTGTACTCTACCTCTAATGTACTCCACTGTACTCTACCTCTACTGTACTCTTCTCTACTCCACCTCTAATGTGCTCCACTCTACTCTACCTCTACTGTACTCCACTGTACTCTACCTCTACTGTACTCCACTGTACTCTACCTCTACAGTGCTCCACTCTAATCTACCTCTACTGTACTCCGCTGTACTCTACTTCTACTCTGCTCTACTCTACTCTATCTCTAATGTACTCCACTGTAATCTATCTCTACTGTACTCCACTGTAGTCTACCTCAACTATACTCCCCTGTACTCTACCTCTACTGTGCTCCACTGTACTCTACATCTACTGTGCTCCACTGTACTCTACCTCTACTCTACTCCACTGTACTCTACCTCTACTATACTCCACTGTACTCCACCTCTACTGTACTCTACTGTACTCCACCTCTACTGTGCTCCACTGTACTCCACTGTACTCTAGCTCTAATGTGCTTCACTGTACTCTACCTCTACTGTGCTCTACTGTACTCTATCTCTACTCTGCTCCACTCTACTCTACCTCTACTGTACTCCACTGTACTCCACCTCTACAGTGCTCCACTGTACTCTACCTCTACTGTATTCCACTGTACTCTACCTCTACTCTGCTCTACTGTACTCTATCTCTACTGTGCTCTACTGTACTCTACCTCTATTATACTCCACTGTACTCTACCTCTACTGTGCTCCACTGTACTCTACCACTACTGTGCTCCACTGTACACTACCTCTACTGTAGTCCACTGTACTCTACCTCTACTGTGCTCCACTCTACTCTACCTCTACTGTGCTCAGCTGTACTCTACCTCTACTGTGCTCCACTGTACTCTACCTCTACTATACTCCACTGCACTTATCTCTACTGTGTTCGACTGTACTCTATCTCTACTGTACTCCACTGTACTCTATCTCTACTGTACTACACTGTACTCTTCCTCTACTTTGCTCCACTGTACTCTACCTCTACTGTGCTCTACTGTACTCTATCTCTACTCTGCTCCACTGTACTCTACCTCTACTGTACTCTACTGTACTCCACCTCTACAGTGCTCCACTGTACTCTACCTCTAATGTACTCCACTGTACTCTACCTCTACTCTGCTCTACTGTACTCTATCTCTACTGTGCTCCACTGTACTCCACCTCTACTGTACTCCACTGTAGTCTACCTAAACTATACTCCACTGTACTCTACCTCCACTGTGCTCCACTGTACTCTACCTCAACTATACTCCACTGTACTCTATCTCTACTCTAATCCACTGTACTCTATTTCTACTCTACTCCACTCTACTCTATCTCTACTGTACTCCACTGTACTTCTCCTCTACTCTACTCTACTGTACTCCACCTCTACTGTGCTCCACTGTACTCCACTGTACTCCAGCTCTACTGTGCTCCACTGTACTCTACCTCTACTGTACTCCACTGTACTCTACATCTACTGTGCTCCACTGTACTCTACCTCTACTGTACTCCACTGTACTCTACCTCTACTGTACTCCACTGTACTCTACCTCTACTGTACTCCACTGTATTCTACCTCTACTGTGCTCTACTGTACTCTACTTCTACTGTGCTCTACTGTACTCTACTCTATTGTGCTCCACTGTACTCTATTTCTACTGTACCCCACGGTGCTCTACCTCTACTGTGCTCAACTGTACTCTACCTCTACTGTGCTCCACTGTACACTACCTCTACTGTACTCCACTGTACTCTACCTCTACTGTGCTCCACTGTACTCTACCTCTACTGTGCTCCACTGTACTCTACCTCTACTGTGCTCCACTGTACTCTATCTCTAATGTACTCCACTGTACTCTACCTCTACAGTGCTCCACTGTGCTCAACCTCTACTGTACTCCACTGTACTCTACCTCTACTCTGCTCTACTGTACTCTATCTTTACTGTGCTCCACTGTACTCTACCTCTACTGTACTCCACTGTAGTCTACCTCAACTATACTCCACTGTACTCTACCTCTACTGTGCTCCACTGTACTCTACATCTACTGTACTCCACTGTACTCTATCTCTACTGTACTCCACTGTAATCTATCTCTACTGTGCTCCACTGTACTATACCTCTACTGTGCTCCACTGTACTCCACTGTACTCTATCTCTACTGTGATCCACTGTACTCTACCTCTGCTGTGCTCCACTGTACTCTACCTCTACTGTACTCCACTCTACTCTACCTCTACTGTGCTCCACTGTACTCTCCCTCTACTGTGCTCCACTGTACTCTATCTCTACTGTACTCCACTGTACTCTACCTCTACAGTGCTCCACTGTGCTCTACCTCTACTGTACTCCAGTGTACTCTACTTCTACTCTGCTCTACTGTACTCTATCTCTACTGTACTCCACTGTACTCTACCTCTACTGTACTCCACTGTACTCTACCTCTACTGTACTCTACTCTACTCCACCTCTAATGTGCTCCACTCTACTCTACCTCTACTGTACTCCACTGTACTCTACCTCTACTGTACTCTACTCTACTCCACCTCTAATGTGCTCCACTCTACTCTACCTCTACTGTACTCCACTGTACTCTACCTCTACTCTGCTCTACTGTACTCTATCTCTACTGTGCTCCACTGTACTCTACCTCTACTGTACTCCACTGTAGTCTACCTCAACTATACTCAACTGTACTCTACCTCTACTGTGCTCCACTGTACTCTACCTCTACTGTGCTCTACTGTACTCTATCTCTACTGTGCTCCACTGTACTCTACCTCTACTGTACTCCACTGTACTCCACCTCTACAGTGCTCCACTGTACTCTACCTCGACAATACTCCACTGTACTCTACCTCTACTCTGCTCTACTGTACTCTATCTCTACTGTGATCCACTGTACTCTACCTCTACTGTACTCCACTGTAGTCTGCCTCAGCTATACTCCACTGTACTCTACCTCTACTGTACTCCACTGTACTATACCTCTACTCTACCTCTACTGTACTCCACCTCTACTGTTCTCCACTGTACTCCACTGTACTCTTCCTCTACTGTACTCCACTGTACTCTATCTCTACTGTGCTCCACTATACTCTACTCTACTGTGCTCCACTGTACTCTATTTCTACTGTACCCCACTGTACTCTACCTCTACTGTGCTCCACTGTACTCTACCTCTACTGTGCTCCACTGTACACTACCTCTACTGTGCTCCACTGTACTCTACCTCTACTGTGCTCCACTGTACTCTACCTCTACTGTGCTCCACTGTACTCTACCTCTACTGTGCTCCACTGTACTCTATCTCTACTGTACTCCACTGTACTCTACCTCTACAGTGCTCCACTGTGCTCTACCTCTACTGTACTCCACTGTACTCTACCTCTACTCTAATCTACTGTTCTCTACCTCTACTGTACTCCACTGTACTCTACCTCTACTCTGCTCTACTGTACTCTATCTCTACTGTGCTCCACTGTACTCTACCTCTACTGCACTCCACTGTAGTCTACCTCAACTATACTCCACTGTACTCTACCTCTACTGTCCTCCACTGTAATCTACCTCTACTGTACTCCACTGTACTCTACCTCTACTATACTCCACTGTACTCTACCTCTACTGTAATCTACTGTACTCTATCTCTACTATGCTCGCCTGTACTCTACGTCTACTGTACTCCACTGTACTCCACCTCTACAGTGCTCCACTGTAGTCTACCTCTACTTTACTCCACTGTACTCTACCTCTACTCTGCTCTATTGTACCCTATCTCTACTGTGCTCCACTGTACTCT